>JABSTQ010004088.1:0-103764 GCA_013358835.2 Ixodes persulcatus
AACAAACCACAATTCACCTCGTTGCAAGGCCCCTGGGATTTCGGGAAGGTCTATTGATTGCACACAAGAGAATAAATTAAGACTGGAAACTTTTAAGGCAAAATGTTGGTCCCTCATTCAGAATCGAATAGGGCTTGGCGACAGACTAACTTCATCAGGATTAAAATAGTGACCAAGAGCAGTAGAAAGCGCTGCCTTGTCTTCTCTTGTATCTTGCTTCTTCAAGACCTCCCCCTTTTGAAGGCCCACGCTTGTACGTAGTTCAACTACTCTACTCAAGTTATTGTAGTTTAACTACTTTTCTGAGTAGTTTAGTAACTTCCAATTCCCTTTTATTTCGATAATTTAGTAGTTTACTTTAATTACTTTTTCTGAGTAACTTCTACTCAAATTACAAATTACTTTCGAATTTTAGTGGTTGTTTTGGCTATCAACAAATATTCCTGCACAAAGAGATAGATGTTGGAAGATCGGCTGTTTTATTTAAAGAGGGGGAAGCCAGGCGGGGAAAGGGGGGGGGGGAAGAAAATTGGTTGGAGAGTCCGAAACCCCCCAAAAGTTTCCCGAGCCCCCCCCCCCCCCCCTCCCTCCCTCCCTCCTCTCCTCCCTCTGCAACAACTCTGCTACGAAGCGCGGGGAGCGAACAGGCACGACGCGCAGAGCCGAGTAACTGCAGCATTAGTGCCGAAGACTGGCGTTTCTCTGTGCCCCGAAGCTCAAGGAAACTTGACCCATTGGGAGAAAGGGTCAAGTTCCCGCTTCTCCCCAACATAGAAACTCTCGCCCACTGCAAGGAGGTTCACACCACTGCATCCTCACTCAAAGGAGGCACCAAAATGCAGCACCTGCTCTGAAACGCATCTGGTGCTCCCGTAGTTTGTGCTGTTCTCCAAGAATCACGTGTTAAAGGGCATTAAAGCGGGACCTTTTGTGTTGCCTTTCCTCCCAAAACGCAGAATATGCAGATATTCAAAGATTCGAAAATCGTTCGAGAAACCTTAGTGATTCCCCCAACGTTTTTATAAAAAAAATAACAAACAAGCAGTGTTGGGAAGTACTCTAAGTACATGGTACTCATAGTACTACTGTTTAGAAAACTTGTACTTTACTTGAAGTACATTCTCTGGGCATGTACTTGTACTTCGAAGTAAAGAAAGTAAAACTCCCGACTTCAATGTACAATCCCCGAATTAAAAAAAAAGCGTATCGTCGTGTGAAAACGCGCACTTTCAAGACGTCATCTGGTCATTTCTCTGAGTCAAGTAATGACGGCTATAACACCGACACAAATAAGGGTTTATAAGTTAATTGATGTGTCAATAGCTCGTCAGCGAGAGTAAAACAAAACCAGGGCTTAAAGTCTGGGGGCTCTGAGGGGGTCGCGGACCCCCCACTGATTTTAACGGATGATCTGAGACCCTCCTCCACAGCCCCAGCATTAGTGAAATCAAAATCATATCTTGCAATAAAATAACTTGTTTTCAGGGATGTGACGTTTGGGGATTAGCAATTTGAGGGTTGCAGGTACGGCAGGGACAGAGTCAGCAGTGGGTTTTATTTTATGTGCATCTAATACATTTCGTCAGAACCCCCCCCCCCCCCCCCCGCCCTCCCCCCTTCTTGTAGGGACCCCCCTCAATTTACGGGAGACTTCAAGCACTGAAAACAACTACTCTGTGGCGACTTGACTTTGTACAATATTTGCTGCCATTTCCGTGAAAAACTGATGTACCTCCTATTCCCTGTTGAGCCATGCGTACCAGTTAAAAAAACAAAAAAAATAAAAAAAAAAACACTTCATGGGTAATGAAAGGGCATCGTGAAAGATTCTGTTCAAAGTACTGGCACTTTACCTGGAGATATATTGTATTTATATTATAGTACTTTATGTCAAGTACATTGCACCCGTTGTACTTACTACTTTACTTGAAGTACATAACCACTAATTTGCTTTGTATTTTACTTCGAGTACTTTTTAGATGTACTGTACGCAGCATTGTTAACAAGCAAACACTGTCTAAAAATCAAGCTCAGGCAGTGCTAAACCTCAAAGTAGAAATGACATATTTGCAGTACATCATTGACCAACAAACAAGAAAGTACAAAACATTTAGGCACGCAGAAGCAGAACCAGCTATTAAACATTTCTTTGAAACAACAATCCGATCCATAATTTCGCTAACGGATCGAAACCTATTTACTTTCTTTTTACCATAAGAAAAAACGTATAAAAGTAACTTCGAAGTAACTTCAAAAGTAATTCGCTACTTTGTTACGGTAGTTAGTAATTTACACAATTACTTTCCACTTGAGTAACTTATACTCTACTCAATTACTTTTGAGGTGAATACTCAGTAACTTAACTTAATTACTTTTTTTGAGTAACTTGTACATGTCTGGCCCACGGCGACTTGAACTTCGGCGGTCGTAAACAGTTCCAGCTGGGGACTTCCACCGAAAAACGGAAGTTTTCACCACGGACAGATTTTCACAGCACCTCAAAAAGCTCGAGCTGCTGTGGAAACTTGTATCCTTTTGTAAGTTCGCCCACAGTTTATAGGTAAAGTAGATTCTATGTGCGTGTCAGGCCTAACAACTAGCTAGGCCTTCGGCAGGTGCGCGTGCTCCGCCTTATCAACGGCTTGAAGGGTATAGTTTAATGGCCCTGACCGGAGACACCATTGCACGGAACACGCATAGCGTCTACTCTGCTGTTAATACGGGGTGAACGGGACAGCTGCGTGAAGGCTAACTTTGAGAGTTCCAGAGGAACTGCCCAGTCGAACAGTGAACTAAAAAACGGGAAATAGAAGATCCTACGGTTTACGCAATAAATTTCACGATTAAAAAAAAAAAGAAAAAAAAGAGGCAGATTTAATTACAACTCCTTTCTACGCACGACGTCTACCGATAAATATTTTTATAGAACAAGAAAAGTGGTTGCGGTCGCCTCAACAGCTCTAAAACCACACTCAAAGCTGTTCCGACCGCCCCCCCCCCCCCTCTTCTCTCCTCCACCACCCATTTTTAATTTTGTGCATCATGCTTAATATGGTTTATATGTCAGTATGTATCTATGTATATCTCAGTAGTTGGTGACTTGTATTCTTTCTTCGGGAAGCCTCGTTAAACCCATTCGTTTGAAGTTGTCATTATTGTTTGTCCAATATTTGCGTTCTCACTAATAAATCTCCGAAGATTCTATCAGACTGCAGGCTTCAGTTCTCTGCACTGCGCTTCGTCAGTGGTCGTTGATATATATATATGATATTATTATATTATATATATATAGTATATACATATATATATAGTAGTTATATATAGTATATATATATATATATAAGATATATATATATTATATATATATAATCGTTTCTCAGAAATAACTAAACATGTCAAGACATTAAAATAAAAAGGATTTTTTTCTATGAACATGCGCCACATCATATAAAATTTGAAGCAAAATAAAATAAAAAAAAACACGACTGCAAATTAAAGGATACGACTAAAAATACTAATACCTCGTTGTCTGAATTCAAATGAAACCTCCCATATTCGAGTGGCGTTCATAAAGTTCGTATTATCGGTACAAAAAAATTAAAGAAACCGGTACAAAACAGGCATCAACATGAGCTCCATTCCTCTAGTTGCCGCACAGTATAAACATCGCGTGCTATACGCATCGCGGAACACCGCTAGGGAGTCGAAACAAAATGGCACCGCCCGTCGGCGCCAAGCACATGCAGGGATCCGTTTTTTCTATTTGAAGGGAAGCAATGCCAATGATATTGATTCCAACTGGGAGCGTTGTTCGGGGACAACGCCCTAGTTTATGACACTGTGGTTAAATGGTGCAGACCTTCCAGTGTGGTCAAAAAAAAGAGAAAGCATTTAGGGACGACGACCAGTGATTGCTGAAGTGGAGCGATTCCTGAACACATCAAAACGAGCAGTTCTATAACAATGGCTTCCGGCAGTTGTCCAGTCGCTCGAAAAAGTGGGTAACTTTGGTGCGAACATGCATAGAGAAAGTCTGAACTCCTACTTGAGTTTGATTGGTGAACCTCTATTCCTATCGTGACAATGATACGAACTTTATAAACGCCCCTCGTATATATATATATATATATATATATATAATATATATAATATATATATATATATATATATTATAACTGGGAAGAAAAAAAACCCTCGGTGAAAACAGCAACAACGGACGATTTAATCTTCGGCCGGACTCCGGCCGAAACGTCGAAGATTAAATCGTCCGTTGTTGCTGTTTTCACCGAGGGTTTTTTTCTTCCCAGTTATATACCCACGCCTTCGGCCTCCCGCCACCATGCCCGTTATATTATATATATATATATATATATATATATTATATATATATATATATATATATATTATATATAATATATATATATATATATATATATATATATATTATATATATATATATATATATTATATATATATATATATATATATATTTATATATTTCGTTTGAATTCGACATCGAGGTGCAGTCGTATTTTTTATGTCTCTAAAAAAGGAGAGAGAGGTAAAGTATGCGATGCGACATGAGCCCCCAGACGTCGCCCCTCACCTCAGATATACTTCCGGAGCCCCTGGCTTATTGGCTACGCTGCTATACTTCGTTTCAGCTTCCGTCCGAGCGCAGCCAAAGGGACGGTTCGCAACTTCGAGAAAAGCATTCCTAAGCACCATAAAGTAGTCCGCAAAAGATTTTTTTTTAATAAATGTTTTGTGCGTAAACACTGCACAACATTGCAGATGTGTACTGCTGAGAATAATTTTGCAACGAAAGGAATTAAATATCTGAAGTTTATGTTTTTATTAATATATGTAAATGCATGTGGTTTGGTGAAAACACGTACATCCGCTGGCAACATGGCTGCAGCGCTCGGTTTTAAGCAACGTTACTAAAACACTCAGTTGGGAAACTGCCATAGAGACTGCCCTGAAAAAGTGTCCCCGATCTGTCCTCGCGAACCGAGCTAATGGCGAACACGACGCCGCCATTTCTCCCGCAGCGGCCACTCGAGGAACCGCACGTTACTTCTATTTCAATATAATCGGCCAGAACAGATACAGTGGAAGAGGTTACAGGGGTGCCACCGCCCATCTCCCCAGCGGACGCGCCGCATCTTAATAACCGAAGTTAAAATGCACCTAGGTCGGGACGTGCTACCTGAAAGCGCCGCTGAGGCATGGTCGTATAAAAACATATTAAATATGCCGCAAAAACCTTGCAAACTAAAGATTTTAAAAACATCAACGCGCCCTTCATTTTGTACTAATCTCTAATAAATATCATACAAAAAGTATTTTTCGTTTGTTTTTACGCAAAACATGCTTTATAAAAGCTCAAGGTGACCAAAGTACAGACAATGATAAAGAGTGGCGCTGTTATCGCATTTAGCTCGGTCTCGGTGGACGCCAGCGCCCAGGTTTCGACGGCGAGTTCCCAACTGAGTATTCTAGTAACCGTTGGTTTTAAGTTTTCTGTGCGATTTCGTTCCCGGTATTGGGCCGAATCATGTGCTTAGCTGCTTTCCTCACCGAGTCGCTTCAAAACGTCCTTTCGCAAAGGCACATTTTGCGCCAGGCGCGAGAGTTCGTGATGAATGCCTACTCTCAAACTCGGCAGGAAACTCCGGCCGCGTCGTACCGCGAATGCGTTGTAAACAAGAAAGCGTCCGGGCCACTACAATTCACTGATACGCGGCGAAATCGGGGCACCCCTTTACCGGCCGTTCACATTGAACGCCGAGAAGCAGGTGGAAAGGACTGCGCCTCGATCTCTGGTATATCCAGACAATACAAGGAAGCATATCAACGGCCGGTCATCGGGCACCTTGCAATGTGTACGTACATTTCGAAACTATGCCGAAATGCCGAACAGGTGAGAGCTAGGACACAGACGGCAGCGAATAGCCTACGTACTGACATCCCCCTGTGACTGAATTTCAGAACGTGAAAGGGGCACTTTTTAAACTTGTAGCAGACGATACCGTTGATACACCCGTAGCAGACGAAATACTCGGCGAGCGCGGACGACCAGCGGCGCAGCGGAGTGATACAAAAGTGCAGGCGAGATCACGTGACCTATTGCCGGCGTGTGATTGGCTCCGGCCACACGTAGCTTTGGCTGCGCTCGGACGGAAGCTGAAACAAAGTATAGGTTCGTGTTTTCTTCTTCAGCGTTGGGGATCTTTGCATCTTTGTGGCATTTCTGTTTACATGGTTTGTTTTAAGAAACGTTAACAGTTTTTGACACATGCATGCACACGACCCTTGCGAAAAGAAAAACTCAAAATTTTTTTGCTGTTATGAGTGATCCGCGAAATCTACGGCGCTCCTTAATTCTGGTCAATATTTTTTTCAATTCGTAAGATCATGTGAGATTCGCTGTCAACAATAAACAATTTCTGCGCATTACAATGACAAGTCTTGTGGGGGCTGTGGGCTCGAAGAAGCACAGACTTTATTAGCACAGAATAAAAAAAATAAAAAAATCAGCAACATCACTTGCTCAACTATGGAATTCGAAGAACACAGAGGTAATTGCACCTAAAAATTAAGTACCGATTTCTTTATGTTTAAAAGATTGTAAAATGTCTAAGCATGCCGTTATAGGCAAGTCCTAGTCCAGTTGATGGCGAGTCAAGAGTGATTACACAGGAAATCATATCTCAATAGACAGCTGCTAAAGACAATAATCCCACCTGATTGTGGCCTTCAAGAAGTTCAAACAACCTAAACATATTAGACTAAGGAAACCAGCCACAGTACTCATCTGTAGAATTCGCAGAATAGGGAATAGGGCGTCTCAAAGGTCACCTGTACGGAACAAGTCCATAGGAGTGCTACACCGAGGAATGGAAACTTTTTTTTTTATGTTAGGATGTCGTAACATTTATGCGGAGCCGCGAGTAACTACAGAGGAAATCAGCTGTCCATAGAAATCCGTCACTACCACTGGATTGCCATAGAGGTAATAACTGAGCGGAAATAGTAGGTCCAATTTGTACGTTCACATCGCTTTTGTAGGGTATGCAACCTTTTTTTCTTCAGTGCTCCGTTTCGACCTCGCTATGCAACTGGGTCTTCGAAAAGCGAATGCAGTCGTTTCTTCGGGCTGCACCACATGGCACTTCCAATGTAAAACTTGAGGTTATCCAAGCGAGAACACACTTACGGCAGCCTGTAACGCTAGGCACATTGAGTATCCTGTATAATCCACGGAGCCGGTCGCGTGACCTCATCACTCTCTTGCGGCTATTTTGGCCACCCGGTTGATTCACCAGCAAACCGGTCTTGACTATGGCAGTGGTACGTTGCATCGTCTAAATTTCTCAACTACAGCGGAAACACCCGATGCCCACTGGGCTGTCCAACGAGGTAGAGGGGCTTAGGGTGATAACCGGAAGTTCGGAAGTGGAACCCCCCCGGTTGCCGCCTTGTGTACGCAAAATGACTACTCTGCACGTTGACCTAACAAGAGCCGTGACTGTCACCGGGAATATGGCAGCGCCCAGAGCTGGCGGATGCGAGTTTGTTGTGCGTGGTAGCCGTGATGTTCACTGCTTTCCGACGACTTCGGGCTTCTTCGTGCTCGCTGACGCAGGTATAATGTGAAAAATATGAAGGAATAGGGCTTTATACCCTTTTTGCGCAAGATCGCTCTGGGATCATCTGGAATTAACACTGTGAGACAGCAGCAGCCGTATCGCCGTAACGGTGCTCAGATTCCCGTGATGTGTTCGAGGATCCTAGAACTTTGAGTGCTATTAGCAATGGAATTTTCGCATTCTCTTAGCTTGTGATTTGAACGTTGGAATGTCTGAGAATCGACGCAAAAAATGTTTGGGTCAGATGTAGGGGGGCCTAGGGGGAATTCTTTCAGCCCTAGGTAACTGCATAATCACGGGCAACTCTAGCCAGAAGCTCCTGCAATCGTTGCGTTTTGTACTAATCAAGATTTTACGATATAACTTCAGGCATAAAATATTCGCATTTTCTAGCTTCGTTTGAACGTTGGAATGTCTGAGAATCAAAGCGAAAGGTATACGTAGCGTTAGGGCCTGGGGGAAGTTGTTTCAGCCCTGCGTCACCGAATAACCACAGCAACTTTTAGCGAGGAAGCTCCTGCGATCTTTAAACTTTTGTGTTAATCGACGATTCTACATTCAATCGCTTTTCTTCCTTTTTTTTGTGAGTGCTAAGTGCACACTTGTTTTCAGCTACGAGGATGACGTTTTATTGAGTGTGGGGATGAATAAATCGTTGCAGGTGCTATAATAACAACTGTTTTGGTGTATGCATAGATTAACGGCACATTTTTCTCTTTCGTACGATTTATTGCAGCAATACTTTTTTCATCAAGAGTGCATCGTATTAGTCGGTCAATTATTTACAAGCTTGTTCTAATTACCTAGATAAGATGATTCATATGTGTGTTCATCTCTTGCCTGAAGAGCAGTCTTGTTGAAAAATGTTGACTACCATTCCTTTCGATCTCTTCAATTGACTTTTTTCAAAAGTGTGGGCTGCCTATATTTCGTATCACCGTAACTTGGAAAAGGGCAACCGCCACAGCCCCCTCGAGCCAATCAGAGAGACGGAGTGAAGGTGTGCGACAAATCTGTGCAGACGAGCACTCTGATGATATGTTGTCATGTGCCTCTCTCTAACGTGCACATTGACTCACCGAGACTGTAGCCTTTGCCGTTTGCCAAATTGTGATGAAACGAATTACAGTATCTACTACTCTAATTACCCCAGGCCTTCATACTTTGGGCATTTGTTCGACAAGAATGTTATGTCCGCCATCACTGTGAACTCGGCTCAGCGCCTATTGGACTCGAATGCTGCATTAGCGTTCGACGTGAACTGGGGCCCATTCGCCAAACAAAAATGGTGACAGTTGTGTTGCTTGATGGGGTTCTGCAAAGGGTCTATTGTGTCATACGTATAGGAAGTGTCCGGCTATATAACAATGCATCAACACATACTATTAAACTATATGCTCAGAGGTGTGTTTGTTTTTGCAATTAACAAGTTACAGCAGTGTGCTTTAATGTTATTATCATGTGTGTAGTTTTAAGTATCCTCTCTGCAGTGCCTACGAAGGCCCCTGGAGAGAATACATTAATAAATAACATTTTCACATCACTGGAGTTGGTTTTCGGATGCACCACGCGTTCAGGAGAGGTGGAACGAGTGCAGCCCCATGCAACAAGTCTGCCAGTCTGGTATGTACCATTAATTAATATTGAAGGGTCAGAGATGCGAGTGTCCTAAAAAGGACCTGCGCGTGCAGTGAACACAATTCTTGGTGTATAGACTCTGAAGGCGTAAAGGCAAGCGGAAATATGTTTATCTGGTTAGTGTATCAAATATGTTTATTTCTACTTGATTACATAATTATTGGTTCTTTGCAAATGGTTCCATAACGAGTTCTTTCTGCGACAGTCTCGTGTCAGGCGTTCAGTCGTAATACCTGTGGACCTTGTTGTCGGATGACGCTCCTGGCACGTCGGTGTTCAGTTTGGTCGAGTAGAAACTTTGACTGACTGATGCCGCCTTGTAATCATACGTCATGTGCAGCCACTGACATCTGACGCACTGAAGCTGCAGGGCTGGCTTCTAATCCGCAAATTTTCCTGGTAGTTTTCTGCGTCAATGCAGCAAGCTCGGGCATGTATTGCTTACGTGGCTGTGTCTTTTGCTGTACCGTTGACTGGATGGCTGGCAACAATGTTTGTTTGCTATCCGAGCCATTTCACTTCCATTTGGTAATAGCGATTTCTTCTGCACCCCACGACCACTGCAACTTGTGTAAGTCACTTGTGGCAAAGTGAAGTCAGGTGATGCTTGGTGTCCACTTTTGAGAACAACCAACCATTCTATTTCTTCAAGTCACTCATCGGCATTCTCCCTCAAAGTTGGAAATTGTGTGCTTCGTGGAGTGGACACAAATAATTGGTGTCAGTAAATTATTAAGTATTGTCCTTGGACGACAACGGACACCAAATCAACTGTCATTGCATTGACGCTCACCTGCTTTGTCGTGCTTACCTCCCGTGGAGGTGATGGACATCAGGAGCTTCGGGGTAATGTCGGCATCAGGGACAAAGGCCGCCGAAGATAATCCTTAATGTCCCGTGGTCGCTCCTCGAGAGGTGATCGAGGGTCGTTCGGCACGAACCCTCGCAGGCCAATTCATTGGTACGGGCAGCTCCGGTAGACATGGTCGGCCTCATGCAGTGGTAGCAAAGTGGTTTTCGGTCGGCCATTCGCAACACCTACGTTTTCTTCGGTGTACTAGGTTGAGCGCAGACCTGCACACGATGTGGGGAATGCTTCGGCGTTGGGGTGTCTCATTGAATTGGCATTGAATACTAAGGGGCAGACGGTGGCGGTCGTCGTGCCATTGTGGCGTAAGTTGCCCTCGGTTCGTCAGATGCCGCTTCGCTCGCAGAAGTCTCGGTTGAAATACCTGTCAAACTTGTTTCGAAACAATCTCGGCAATCGAAATAAAAGCCGGGCAACTGATGGCAGGAAGGGGTGTAGGAAAAAATGTCCCCGGAAAAAATGTCCCCGGAAAAAATGGCCCCGGAAAAAAAGTCCCCGGACAAAATGTCCCCGGAAAAAAAGGCCCCAGGTGGAAAGTAGGAAAAAATGTCCCCAAAGGATTTTCTATCTCTGGGTTTCCCTGATCCTCATGGCCTTCGGGCGGTCCGGTCATATGTTCTTGGGGAAAAAAGGCACCGTGTGGCAAGTAGGAAAAAACGGCCCCAACAAATAAGGAAATATACAATTCTGCGAAATACTTACACATCGCGACACTGTTAGCGCGAACACGACATCGGCGTATTTTCACATTTTACTTAGAAAGAGTATTAGTGGGAACGAAATTTTACCGTCTGCATAATATCCACAAATAAGCACTCTTAATGACAATTAACCTTTATTTTCTATAAGAAAAATATAAAAAAAGCTAACGATCGCTTGTTTGTGTTAAGTGTCGCGCTTTTTACCTATTTGGAAATGGTACACAAGTACCTCTCAAATTTCCCAAACACAATAATTTGGTTTTGGCTAGAAGTGTTATAAATGTTTATTTCACAATGGAAAGCAAACAAAAACGTCGCGCTCTTTACCTATTTGGAAATGGCACACAAGTACTTCTCAAATTTCCCTAACACAATAATTTGGTTTGGCTAGAAGTGTTATAAATGTTTATTTCCCAATGAAAAAACAAAACAAAAAAAAACAGTTGAGAAGCAATGTTACAAAATCAGGAATGAAATGACACACTCTAGATTCATACACAAAAGTCAAAAGCGGATCGTACGGCAGTGGAACAAATGTCCCTTTGGGGCCATTTTTTCCTACTTTCCACCTGGGGTGTTTTTTCCGGGGACATATTTTCCGGGGACTTTTTTTCCGGGGACATTTTTTCCGGGGACGTTTTTTCCGGGGACATTTCTTCCGGAACCCGGCAGGAAGTAGCTTCCAGATCTCCTCCCAGACAACGTTGTGAATGATGTTGCGGATGCCTGGGAGGCTGGCATCGAAGTAGCAGCTGGACGACTCGAGTGTCGAGATGCCGTGAAGTTGTTGATTGTGACAGGCTCGGGCATGCAGTGCATGTTCAATGTTGGAAGCCTCGGTGATATGAATCCTTCGACTGTTGTCGGGGGGTTGCGGACAAGGCTGCCGAAGGTGTTGTCCCTCACATGAGGAACATGGGATTCTTAGGCTCTTGTCTTCTGTAGCATCAGGGTCGACGTGGGCGTGGGCGCTCGATCAGGCGCAATACATCCTCCACGAATGCGGCGACGCTCTCGTTGGGGCAGTGTTCTGGACAGAATCGGGAATGCGGCTCTCTCTCGTTGATGTTGTCTGACGAACGTGCGCTTCAGCTCGATCTTGCAAACTTCCCACTACGTTAAGAAGGATTCATGGTTCTCAGACCAGTGCCTGGCAGTTTCTTCCACGAGAAGTATAGGTTCTGCAGGAGCTGGTGGTCTGTCCACCCAATGTGGCGGGCGATATGGTCATATTATTCAATCCAGTCCTCGACGTCTTCATACACCTTGCGTGAAAAAGCGTCGAGTGTGACGTGCGACGGGCATACAAACTATGGTGGGAGCGGACGCGGTTTGCTGCTACAGGTTTGTCATTGTTGGCTTAGTCAGCTTCGTTTTTTCTGGCAGGAGACCGAATTCCGGTGGTTCTTCCTGGTAGCAGCAACTGGCTCGGATTTCAGGTTCTTCGTTGTGTATTTGCGAGGTTCGTTCTTGTGGTACTCGCTCGTCTTGCAGTTTTTCTGCCGGGCTCGGGATAGGACTTGGTTCACGGCTCGCCGGGGATTTAGGACGTGAGATAGTCCGCCACCAGTGTCCGTTATCGGGCAACTCATCTGAGGAGCCGCCAGGGTGCACACAGGGTGAAGGGCTAAGAGTAAAGTACCCAGCACCTCCACCAGAACATACGATGACAGCCGAGCATGGCCTGGAACTTTACAGAATAGTGAATATTGATAGAAGATAGGACTGGAACAAGGATCCGTGACAATATAACAAAACTGAGAGAAGAGAGTCTATCCTGACAACTAAAGAAGCTACATTGCTTTAGTGACATTCTGTCCGAATAAATCCTCACCTTCGGGGTTTGGTGACTGCCGTGGAAGAACTGAACTGAAATGGATGTGGGACCACGTTTCTGGTAATGAGCCGCAACGGACTGTCGCCGCAAAGCGGCGTGAGCTGGGTAGGTAACACGCTCGATGAAATGTCCGTACAGCTTGCAATTCGCGTAACGAGCGTGGATGAAACGTTTGTGTTGACGAAACGTGCGACAGACCAGCCGAATCAATACAAACTGCAACACCTGTGCTCCGGAAAAGTGCACGTCTACGCCAGAACAATTTAGGAAGCAGCACAGTATCACCTAAAGCACGGCACAGGAACTACCAGCTTAAAGGCAGCTCTTCGGTACGCCGCACACCTGTGCTCCGTGAAAGTGCACGCCTCCGCCGGAACAATTTGGGAAGGAGCACAGCATAATTTAGCACGGTGCGGGAACTACCAACTTCAAGGCAGCTCTCCGGTGCGCCGCACAACCAAAGTGAGCCTTCGGTTATTTGAACGTAGCGGCACCACGATTGCACACTGCCAAGCACGATTCACGCAATTTCCGTAGCTCAACTGTGTATCCAGATACATTGCACACGCTTCACTGCAGACCTCGAAGATTCCGATGGTCAACGAGAGCAGAGAAACGTCGCCTTAAATTCTATCTTAGCGGTATCCGAATCAATCCGAGGTCCAAGCAACGTAGGACAGATTGTCTCTTCCGTGGCAATATCCCCGTCGGTCACCAGCGAAATGCACACCGTTCCTCCTTATTTTCACGTTATACCTACGTCAGACACCACGCTGAACTCTGAAGTCGCTTTCGACCGGCCTCATATGATGGCTTTCGCGCCTGAAATCAGCTCGCTGAGACGAATGGCAACGAACAAAGCATCCGGCAAGCTCCGGCCAATGCTCCGGCCCAGCTGGGGCCAGCCGCTGCCTGGGCGCTGCCATCTTTCTTGTGACGTCACGTATTTGGTTTGGTCACGTGACGAGTGGTCAAATTTGCGTACAATGGCAGCCGCCTTATGGGGGTCACTTTCGAGTGCAGACCGGAACCCCGGTTTTTCGCTCTAAGCCCCTCTACCTCGTTGACATGAAGGCACCCTAAGATGCCCCACCGTGGGGTCGTCGTGTAACATAAATTATACCATAAATTATACCATAAATTATACCATAATTATACCAGAAATTTATAAATACTAGGAAGCCTGGCGATTTAAAAAAGTTCGGAACACATATAAATAGACTGACTAAAATGCTTAGGCCAGCAAAGAAAAATTATTTGGTCTTTATTTAATGAATCCACAATGTCAAGAGTAGACAAAACATGGAAAATAGTAAATCAACTCCTAAATTGAACTCTTGAAAACAATAGCTTTCTAGCGATTAAAATTTGCGATAGAATATTGCGCAGACAAGAACTCGCAAAATCGTTTAACAACTATTTCGCTAACAGTGTTCATAGCAGTCATAACCCTCTGTCGACAAGCTACCTAGAAACTCGCAATGAAAGCAGTGCTTTTTTCACCCTACTGACGAATACGAAGTTTTCAATACATTCAATTCCACCCCAAATTGTAAATCGAGTGGAATTGACGATATAAAATTAGGCCTGTCAAATACGTTCTGGACTTATTTGCACCGGTATTATCCCACATTTACAATGTTGCAATTTCTTCGGGTACGTTTTCGCGTGAAATGCAAACTGCCAAGGTGGTGGTAATTTTTAGAGGTGGCGACAAGGATGATCAATCCATTTACAGGCTATCTCCACTTTACCAGTCTTCTTTAAGTGCGTGGAAAAACTCATCCACACCAGAATCTCTTCGTTTTGCAACCAATTCTCTATTGTGACCCCCTCGCAGTATGGCTTTTGAAAGGGGCAATCGACTGAACTTGCCTTGCTGACCCAGAAAGAAATAATTTTGAAATCATTTAAAGAAAAGTGTACCCCCCTCGGTATATTTGTGGACTCTTCCAAGGCATTTGACCGCATTAATCATATCACTCTACGTTAAAAGCTTGGGTTTTACGTCTTTCGTTAAAACTACAGAAGGTGTCCTGCAGGCCATGCCAAAATTTAAAAAAAAGCCCTATTTTTGTTTCAGAAGATTTTAGCTTTTCAACTCGTTTAGCTCGGCGCAAACTACTGGAGTATGCAAAGAGCCAGGAAAACCAGTTTAAGCTAAGTTACAAGAAACTTTTTTGTTAATAACAAGTGTTATGCGTACAATGAAATCGAAGACCCTATTTATGAAGTAGTCATGCCTCGTCGCGAAGTTTCTTCTGCGACACCACTATCCGGTGCAAACAGCGTCTAGTTCTATGTTAACGTAACAATCAGCACTAGGCAGAAAAGTGGTTTGGCCTTTTTCAAGTGGCGTTTTATTTACTTACATTCGAAGTCTAATCCGTAATCGAGATGAATTGTGCTCAGTTGCTGACTCATGCGACGCCGACGTCATTGCTCTCGCAGAGACATGGCTTTCTAGCAAAGTGTCTGATAGCGACCTGTTTCATTGTAAAAAACCTTTCAATACATTTAGCTGCGATAGGCGTGCCAGAAGTGTCGGTGGTGTTTTGTTGACGGTTGCTGACTCGTTGGTCTCTCGCCCTGTCATTGTAGACTGTGAACTAGAGATTGTTTGGGTTTGCGTTTCCTTTGAACATAAACAAACGATAATGGGTGTATGTTATCGACCACCCACTAGCAGTTGTTCATTTGTGAATTTGTTACATAATTGCATTAACCAAATCACCGTCCAATATCCAGGAGTGCCAATCATATTCATGGGTGATTTCAATTACCCCAACATTATCTGGCCTAATGTATGTCCTGGTTCAACCCCCTTCTCATCGGAAGCTAACGAATTTATTGAACTCTGTTCTGATTTTAACTTTTCTCAACTTGTCTCAGAGCCCACTAGGGTTACAAACCTTTCATCAAATATATTCGATCCCGTATTAACAACGCATCCGAGCGTCATATCATCACTAACACACCTGCCATGTCTCAGTGACCATTCAGTACTTCACTTTTTCTTAAATATCCCATTCGTGGTGCCTAAAATTCACATAAAAGTAATCCGTGACTACAGCAGAGCTGCCATTACGTCAATTAACTTGTACCTGTCTGAGTTCCTTAGTGATTACTTACCTGAGTTTTCAGAGCGCTCCGTTGAGTCTAATTGGAGGCTGTTTAAAAATGTTGTTTTATTATTAATTGAAAAGTACATACCATCAAGGAAGATTCGTTGCAACACTAACTCGCCTTGGTCTAACTCTAGCCTCAGGCGCCTGCGAAAGAGGAAACAAAGACCGTTTCGCGCTGCCAAACGATCATCCGCTGATGCACGGTGGGCTGCGTACAAAACTGCAGATCAAGAATATACATCAGCTCTTACGGAAGCTAAATCACATTTTTTTTTAAATCATACACTAAATATCATGTTAGCAACTAATCCTAAACAATTTTGGAATGTAGTTAATCCCAAGTGTCAGTCCAACATTGTTCTTCAATCATCTGACTGTATAGATATACCAGTAACTGAAAGTGCAAGTGTATTAAATTATGTTTTTAGTTTGTCATTTACAACCTCTGATGTTAACCAAGAACTGGTATTGTCATTTTCTGATTTTTTGCCTATGAACCCAGTGGCAGTACACGCGATTGGTATTGCTGGCATTATTAATAATATGAAGCTTTCGTCCTGCGCCAGAATAGATGGGATTAACAGCAAGTTCTTAAAAAGTTGTAATATGTATTGTTCAATAATTCTTTCAAAATGTTTATATGCAGTCTCTTAACCATGGCGTAGTCCCGAGCGATTGGGTGGTTGGGAAGATGGTTCCTTTACATAAATCTTGCGAAAAACAAAACCCATCCAACTATCGACCAATTTCTTTAACAAGTGTGCCATGTAAAATATTTGAACACGTCATTTACTCACAGCACAACATGGCTTTAGAAAACATTTTTATGTGAGACGCAACTACTAAGCTTCACGCATGATCTCCATAATTCTCTTGATAATCTTAATGAAACCGATTGTGTTTTTTTTTAGATTTCTCAAAAGCTTTTGACAAAGTTTCCCCACAAACTCCTTCGTCATAACCTACAATCACTTAACATTGATTCCTGTCTATTAAATTGGATTCATGCCTTTTTAAATAACCGCCTACAATTCGTTACAGCTAATTATACAAATTAGGTGTACTGTTCCAGTAACCTCGGGCGTCCCACAGGGATCAGTGCTTGGTCCGCTCCTCTTTCTTAGTTACATTAATGATTCGGTGCAGAACTTGTCGTCTTCTATTTGCCTCTTTGCTGACGACTGCGTAATCTACCGGAAAATAAATGACGTATCTGACTCTATTCTTCCACGATCTGACCTTAATCGTATATCACTGTGGTGTAACCAGTGGCTAATGGAAGTTAAAACTAACAAATGCAAATCAATGAGAGTGTCACGTGCCCAATCGGTGTGTCATACTTCTCATCTAAACAGTAATCCCCTCGCTTCAGTGTCTGTTTACAAATATCTTGGTGTTCATTTAACTTGTAACCTTTCTTGGAAGATTCATATTGAATACGTAATTAACAGTGCTAGCCGTATGTTAGGATACTTAAAAAGAAATTTTTTCCTCGCTTCGTCTTCTTTAAAACTAACCATGTACAAAACCCTAATCCGTCCAAAATTGGAATATGCTGCTGCTGTGTGGGACCCCGCTCACTCGTCACTAATTGCTAACTAATTGTTGAATCCATTCAAAACCGCTCAGCTCGTTTTATATAGACAAACTATCATCGCACTGACAGCGTTACTACCTTAAAAATACTTTGGGTCTGCCGTAACTATCTCACCGCCGAAAAATCTCGTTTGTGTCTTTTTCATAACATATTTTATCAAAATGTTACCCTTCGTCATAAATTAATCACTCCGCCATTCTACATATCTGCTCGCATTGATCATAGCCATAAGGTTGGTATTCCAAATTTTAGAACTTCATTATTTCAATATTCTTTTAAGCCACAAACATCTATAGACTGGAACCACCTTCCCGCCTAGATTGCTAACATCACTGATATTGTTATGTTTAAAAATTCTATTACTAATATGCGCACTTTATAGTTAATATTTTACAGCTCTCCACCCTCTTCAATGTACTTACCTTGAGGGTATTTGAAATGAATAAATAAATAAATTCCTACCGACCTTAGAGCGGAGATCCTCCAAGCCAGCCACGACGACCCGACGTCCGGACACCTTGGTTATAGCCGTACGCTGGCCCGAATTCGTGAAAGGTATTACTGGCCCAAGCTGCCTAAGACCGTTCACTTCTACACACGGTAGTTCTACGAGTGCCAGCGACGCAAGAAACGACCGACGAGGCCGGGAGGTCTCCTGCAGCTGATTGCTCCTCCGAGCGCACCATTCCAGCAGATCGGAACGGATCTACTTGGTCCTTTACCACTATCGACGCAAGGAAACAGATGGATTATCGTCGCCACAGATTATCTCACACGGTACGCCGAAACGAAAGCCCTTCCTGCAGAGACTGCTGTGGAAGTCGCGAAGTTTTTCATTGAGTCCATCGTCCTCCGGCACGGCGCTCCCGAAGTTCTGATCTCAGACCATGGCTCATTGTTCATGGCCCAGCTGACGCAAGAAATCCTTCGTCTCAGCCCCACCAGCCATCGGCGCACCACTGCGTACCACCCGCAGACCAGCGGGCTGACGAAGAGACTCAACAAGACCATCGCCGACATGGTCTCCATGTACGTCGACGTGGAGCACAAGACATGGGACGAGGTGTTGCCGTGCGTCACATTTGCCTACAACACGGCCGTGCAAGAGACCAACGGGGTGACACCCTTCCAACTGGTTCATGGTCGCAAAGTAACACAATGCTGGACGCGGGTTACCCCACGAACCGGCTGTCGACGAAAGCGATGACGCCCAAGTGGTTGCCCAATGGGCAGAAGAAGTCCGCCAGCTCGCCAGACACCGTATTCAAGCCCAACAACGTGTCGACACTGGCCGCTACAACCTTCGTCGTCGGGATGTCTACTTCCAGCCCGGAGACAGGGTGTGGGTGTGGACACCGATCCGCCGCCGTGGTCTCAGCGAGAAACTCCTCAAGCGCTACCTCGGACCCTACCAAGTACTTAGTCTGCTCGGGGATCTGAACTACGAGGTGATGCCCGACGGAACACGGACTTCATCAAGCCGCCCTCCACGACCGGAGGTCGTCCACGTCGTGCGCCTCAAGCCGTACTACGCGCGATAAGGCTGCGAACTGTGATCTTGTGCAACGCTTGATACGATTATGTTTTGCCAGCCTCCGTATTTTCCCATTATTTTGTTTGTCTTGCTCTGTTTTGTTGCATTTCACGTGGCATCGAGACGATGCCTGTTTAGACGGGGGAGTAATGCCACGCGCGTCGGCGAGCGACCGCGTGCGTGGCCGGGAGGTTACCGCGCTTGACTGTCGCGAGAAAAGTCTAGGTTCGATTCCAGTCAACATTGCGTTCTGGTGAGTTCGAGATCATTCTCGTCTGATTGAGTTCCAAATGTTCTAGTCGTCAAGCGTTCTAGGCCGATTGTTCCAGAAGCCAACGCGCGTACATTAGGGGTTTCCGCGTGGCGATATGCGGTCAGTCTCGACCCAGTGTTCCACTCTGCGGTTACGCCGACTATGACGCCCGCGACGCTCTGCGGTTATCTTCTGTTTCCTTTTTATTTTTGGGCAAAAGTTCGCCCCATTAAACGTTTCAGTTTCCCCAGTTATTATTTGTTTCCTCGCCTGTTCATTCGTTACAATATATCGGGTGTCCCAAGTCACCAGGCTCAATCTAAAATGAACCATTAAAATTGACGCCTGCACGTAGCAATGAAAACTTTTCGCCAAAGGTGTATTTCAGAGGTCGGTCTTTTCTTTTAAATTTTCAAAGCGTAGCTCCCTTTCTGTAAACAAATAGGGCCAAGAAACTTGCCAGGGTCAACAGCGGACGGCGACGCAGATGACCAAGTCCAGTTGCGGGGCGAATTTGGAGAGCGTATTGATAGATGCCATCGAAAGCAGTGTCGGAATGTGTAGCCGACCAGCCAAAGAAAGATTCGTATAACAAATATGCCCCATGTTTCATGTGGAACACGTTATCTTCACATGATACCAATTCATCGATATCACTGTAAGAACTGTTAATTATAGAGGAATAATAAAATTCATTTTACTGATCCAGCATGAGGATATTGACACATTATTTTCTTTAACCACGGGCTTTGCCTACCCACCGTGATTTTTTCCCCATAACAGCTACAAAACGCAACGCCTTCTAGCGTAAGTCAGAAATTTAGTTCTGGGTATGGCAGCTGTCGTCATATTTGTAAAACTTCCATGTTGCACCACAAAGAAGATCAAAAACAAAATCGCAGCAGGTAGAGTGGTGGCCCAGTTCACTTTCAGGCACCAGGAGGGCACAGGCAGAATCTGCAATGCGTTTTTATAAGAAAGAAAATGAGAAATGTAAAAATTCCTTCAACGAATCATGGTAAAACATAATCCGTTATATTAAAATCAAATGGGTATGCACTTAGAGGTTTGGCACCTATTGCGTTTGTTTATCAGACTCGGTGGGTATTTTATGGAATATACTCATCCTCATAAGTGTGGTGATTATTTAAATATAATATTTACTTACAATATATGCTAATATGAGTCATGTTGCAATTAAATTCATTAATATAGCTATTAAAAGACACCAAACATGTTTCAAATATTTGTGCGAAAAATGTTTGAGATATCTTTCAAACAGTTTTTGCCTTTTTCTAGCCTGATTGAGAGACTGAATACATGAAGTTCACCGGAAACATTGCCTTTGATGATGCGCAAAAACGTGTGGTACTCGTTTCCGGTACCTTGCTAATACTTCCGCAGCGTATCTCCTCTGAGTGCGGCGGCGACACGCTTTCAAGACATTCGCGAGATGCCCGAAAAGAGTCAACCTTTTACGTGGTATTGTGGGAAGTTCGGGATGCCAAATAAATAGAGGGAAGTGCGCAGGCAATCTGGTTTAAAACTAACATTGTAAACTCTATTTTCTTTATAAATAAACTTACATTCATTTATTGGATGAGTCATGTATATTTTTCACTTAAACAATAGGAGCGATGTGATTCCATCGCGTGTTTTGGGATACCCAATGAAACGAGTTGAGTAGGTAAGGACACAGGCTATGCTCTAGACAATCGTGTAAACGTATGAAAGCTCATCTTAACAAGGAAAAAAAATTGTAAAGGCTTTGCACGTATTTGACGTGCCTACTAACTATTGAAATGATTAAATTGTAAACATTATCAGGAATGACTTCTTACCATTCACATAAGAGTTTCTGAGAAGAACGCACTTCTTGCAGTACAGATAAGCGACGTATATAACTAAAGCTTCATCTCCTAAGAATAAAAAGAAAAATAAACATTGCTATATATAAGGTATAATCAAGATGCATTTTACAGTAACAGAGGTAGCCGTCTCGGTGGCTCCGAGGCAAAGCGCCGGCCTGCGAAAACGCAGGGCCCGTTTGCTCGAAGCCGGTTAACTTTAACCGCGGTAAAAAGTTAACCGCCCTTCCCTACTAGGTACCTAGAAGCACCTAGCCAAGTTTGATGAGGGCTGGATGAGGGCATTATAGCTTGAAAATCGACGACATTTTCTGACCACAGTGACGGAATGCCCCTTGCCTTATGGAGAAGGTAGGCAGGATTCGTAAGAAAGCACGGTGAACCGCACTCGCTGGACAATCTATAGGTGCTCGATGAGCGCTCGCAGTTCAGGGTCGTCTCGATGGAGTGCTACCATGTCGCTGACATCCAGAGCGCCGAGGAAACACTCATCGTCGTCGTCTTCGATGCAGGCAGGACCGGCCTCGACTGAGGCCCTTGACAGGCAGTCGGCGTCATTGTGCTTCCGGCCGGACTTGTACACCACGGTCATGTCGACCTCCTGCAGTCGTAGGCTCCACCGCGCGAGGCGTCCAGAGGGGTCCTTCAGGCTGGCGAGCCAGCAGAGCGAGTAGTGGTCCGCGACCACGCGAAAAGGACCTCGATACAAATATGGGCGCAACTTCGTTATTGCCCTGACTACAACAAGGCACTCCTTTTCAGTCGTTGAGTAGTTCGTCTACGCCTTAGACAGCGTCCGACTCGCGTATGCGATGACTCGCTCTGCCCCGTCTTGAATTTGGACTAGTACCGCGCCAAGTCCGGTGTTACTGGCGTCCGTGTGGAACTTTGTTTCAGCGAGCTGTTCGAAATGGCCAAGAATCAGAGGCGTCTGGAGTCTTCAGTTGAGATCATCGAATGACCGCTGGTGTTCTTCTGTCCATTCTAACTTTACGGCGTCCTTCGTGAGGTGCGTCAGCGGTGCAGACAGCTTGGCGAAGTACCGAACAAACCTTCTGTAGTAGGCACACAGCCCGAGGAATATTCTCACGGCCTTCTTGTCAGACGGCGGCGTAAATGCAGCTACGGCGCGGGTCTTCTCGGGGTCAGGGAGAACATCTTTGTTGTTCACGACGGGGCCAAGGAACTTTAGTTCACCATAGGCGAACCGACACTTCGTTGGTTTGAGTGACAGTCCGGCGGTCTTGATGGCTTGAAGCACGGCTCGAAGTCGTCTCAGGTGCTCGTCGAAATTCTGTGAAAATACCACGACATCCTAGAGGTAGACGTGGCAGCTCTGCCATTTCAGACCTGCCAGCACGGTGTCCACGACACGCTGGAAGGTGGCTGGTGCTGTACAAAGTCCGAACGGCATCACTTTGAATTCGTGCAGTCCGCCAGGAGTGACGAAGGCAGTTTTCTCGTGACCACTCTTCAGTGGTCACGAGAAAACTGCCTTCGTTTTCTCGTGACCACTCTTCAGGTTTCAGAGTTTTCAGTCACCACTCTTCAGGTTTATAGACGAAAAATATTGGGAGTGGCGCAGTCGGTCTTACGTATCGTCGATTCGGGGGAGTGCATAGACATCCTTCTTCGTCACAGCGTTCACTCGACGATAGTCCACGCAGAACCTCAGGGTTCCGTCCTTCTTCTTTACAAGGACGATTGAAAACGCCCACGAACTTCTTGATGGTTGAATGAAGTCGTCGTGAAGCATTTCCTGGACTTGATCTTGAATCACCTTCCTTTCCTTTAAGGAGACTCGATACGGCGACTGGTGGACAGGGAGCGCGTCGTCGTCGGTAATAATGCGAAGTCTCGCCCTTGGTGTTTGGCGAACTTTCCACGGCGTGGCAAAACAGTCACTGTATTCGGCGAGATCAACCACCTGTGCGTCGGGGATAATATCGTCAGCTGGTTCGTGGGGTAGCATCGCGTCGAGCATGGTCACTACTTTCCTGCCATGCACCAGCTGAAACGGGGTTACTCCTGTGGTCACTTGTACCGCCATGTGTTAAGCAAACGTGACGTAGGGTTACACCTCATCCCAAGTTTTGTTCTCTAGCTACGTCGACATACATGGAGATCATGTTGGCGAAACTTTTGTTTAGCCGTTCTGTTAGTTCATTTGTCTGCGATTGTTACGCACTGGTTTGACGGTGGCCGGTGCTACTGAGACGAAGGACCTCGATCTTGCGTCAGCTGTGCCATCAACGATGATCCACGGTCGGTAATGAGGACTTCGGGGGCGCCTTGCCGCAGGACAATGGACTCGATGAAAAACCTAGCGACTTCAACAGACGTACCTGATGGAAGGGCTTTCGTCTCGACATACCGTGTGAGATAATATGTGGCGACGATTATCCAGCGGTTTCCCAACGTTGACAGTGGGAAAGGGCCAAGTAAATCCATTCCAATCTGCTGGAACGGCGCGAATGAGGGAGAAATCTGATGCAGAAGTCCTGACGGCTTGGTCTGCAGTTTCTTGCGTCGCTGACACTCGTGACATGATAGAGTGTAGAGGTATGGAGTGTAGAGTGTAGAGTGTAGAGGCGTCGGAGTCCGGGGTGCGACTGGCAGGTAGATGACAACAGAAGCGGCCGGGGCCTGCGACTGGATGGCCATAGTTGTCTTCTTCGGCCTGGGTTTGTCCGGCAGCAGACCCAATTCAGGGGACTGACCTCTGGTACGACGGCTTCCTCGGGCTTCGGTGTCTTCGGCGAAGGGTAGCCTTCCGGGACTGAGCACGTTGCTTGGCCGGGATGTCTTTGGAGGGGTACGATTAACGGGCATAGAATGCAAAACCCCGCACCTCCACCAAAATGTCACGAATGACAATTGATGAGGCGATAATAACTGAAGATACTAAACGTTTAATGGGGCGAACTTGTGCCCATAAATAAAAAGGGAACAGAAGAAAGCGGAGCGTCGCGGGCGTCAAAGTCAGCGTGACAGCAGAGTCGAACGCTGGGGCGAAACTGGCTGCGGCTTTCCAAGGGGAGCACCTTTTGTAGCCGCGTGGGTCTCTGGAACATTCGGCCTCGAACTTTCGGCGCGTAGAACAATCGTTACTCTATCAAACAAGAAAGTTCTCGAATTTGCGAGAATTCCAAGTAGAAAGAATAAATAAGAGAACATTCCGCTGCCTGGTATCGAACCCAGATCTTCCGCACGAAAGTCGAGCGTGGTAGGCACTCTGCCACGCACGCACTCACTCGCCAAAGCGCGTGGCAATATACATTCGTACCTGACCAAGAAATTGCAAAGTATTGTTCGTTGCTTCAGAGTGAAGCGCCATAAAAAAATCCGTTTATTGATGTTGAGTTGAAGAGTCATTGTTCAATGAATTATTAAAAAGCAATGCAAGACAGTCACATGCTTAGTATATCGCATCCATTATTTGTGAAAATATCTTCCGGAGCAGATGAACAAAATTTTGAAAGTTCGATCCCATTTTTTTTTTTGGTAAGCACCTGCAATCTCAATTCAATTAAATTTTAAAATATTAAATATTTGAAGGATGTTTTCTAATTTATAATTTTATTAACAAAGTGTTTTGCGTCGACGGAATTGTTTTCAGGAATTCAACTATTATCAAAATCTTACATCGAACTTTTTTTTTTTATCGTGTTAATTATCGCACTTCTTGTTCTTAAAGAAACATCAATTTTAACGCGCTTGATCTTTGTTATAAGAGCACGCGCGTAATCGAAGTTTCATATGGTCCCCGAGTTTCAAAACAAATCACCAGGGCACTCACGCTACCCATAAGTTGAAACACTGCGTCAGCCGAGGTGAGACGTCGGTTCCGCTAGGGTGTCATTTCGGAGCAGATGGATTTATTGAACGGTAATGGGAGAGTGCGAACACAGAAGTCCACATAGGCGGTTCATGTTAAACCGATCAACACATTGGACGAAATTCTACAGCATTTTGAAACCAATGAAGATGGAATATTTAGAAAGCATTTCCTCAACCCGTTAAACAATTTTATTGGACCCAAACTAGGGCTGCCTGGTGGTAATTGAAGAAGGCTTCGAAAATCGCGCGCCCATGTTTGAAATCCAGGAAACGGCGAAACTGGGTGCGTATGCATGAAGCCTTTCCTGTCGTTGGTGTGGCTGCGTGTACGCCTTATGAAATATTATTGGACAGAACCGAACACCGCCTTGTTGTCACTGAAGAACACTTCCGAAACCGCCCACTCATGTTGAAAGCGTTTTAGCTCCACCGACTTTTAGCCCGTGGTTTCGCCGGCTTAAAACCCACCTAGCTGTGTTGGCTTGATCGCCCGAGAACTTTTCTAGAATAATTAGCGAAAATGCTTCGTTTATTGTTGCCATTATTAGTAGTGTCATAGTTATGTTTGTACGTGCCGTAATGGTATCACGTTACGACCTATTGTTACGTGACGTCATCACGTCACGTGACTCGCGGTGTCACCTGACGTCATTAATTGGCGCGGCGTCACTGTGAAACGTGACTTGATATGAGAATGCCACGTCATGGCGTCAGCTGACACCAGCTGATGTAACGCACGGCGTGACGTCACAGTCGTATACAGCGTCCAGACGTCAGCGGCGCTACGTAAGTGGAGAAGGTTTTGGTGGAGATTTGAAAATCGCCACCGTTGACAGGGAGCGCGATCGACGGCGCGAAACCCGCGCAGTTTTCCGCTAGCTACTATCGCGGTAAAATATATTCTACGCTTTCTTCAGAAACGCCTACATTATGCAGGTAATTGCAGGAATACATTTGGGACGTTTCATGTGGGTTTGTTTTGTTAAATATCCCGGATCTTTACTTTGTTATTCAGCTGGTCATTTCGAATTCATGTGACCTAGGAAAGCTTTCACCGCCTTCTAAATGTTTAGCAGATGCCATTCGACCTTTTTTTGCAGAAAGATAGGTTTCTGTATTTTGGGCGTGGATGATTTGTCCTTAGACGCGTTAGGCACTTTATTGTGCAAACCTCCCCACACGGTTACATTTATTTCATTGAAAACTCATTTTTCAACACAAATGTAGTTTTTTATTTGGTGCAAGAAACGACTACAAAGACCACCTCACAAGTTCGAGTTGCCACATCACTTGCAGCTTTCGTCATACATAATGTATTTCTCTCCCACACCGCAAAGAAGATCGAAAACAAAATCACAACCGATGGAGTGATGACCAAGTTCGCTCTCGGGGACCAGAAGAGCACAAGCAGAATCTGCAATGAATGCAATAAATAATTTAAATAATCCGAATAATTTTATATTAACTGAGTGCGAAAACTAACTGTTCCTAGTAAAGCAAGTTTAAACTAGGAGCAAGAACAGTGTCCACATGTATACACTTTTTAGATTCGTCTCGGTCACTATGTGGTGCAAATAGAGGCTAGAAAAAGAGGCTGCAAAGAGGGAGCAAAAACTTCGACTGTATGGTCTGTTCGTTAAAACATTGGTAGACCATTGAACCTGAAAATATAATTTTAAGATACGTTTATATTTTTTCTCTCATAAAACTGTTAAATAGGCCTTAGAAACTCTCAAAGCACTTCATACTAGTAAGCGTTCTTCCTTGCTACAGAATGCAATCTTACCGTCTACATAGACGTTTCTGAGTAGAACACACTTCTTGCAGTCCAGGTAAGCGACGTATATCAGGTTAGAGGTATTTCCTAAGGATATAAACGACACCACCTTTATAAATTTTCGGACAAATAAGCAGTAATCTTTTCTGTAGTATATTTTCACCTATTAAAAGCAGACATGTACAAGTTACTCGGAAGAAGTAAATAAGTTAAGTTTCTGAGAATTGCCTTCAGAAGTAATTTGAGTCGAGTATGATATTACTAAAAAATAACTGAGTAAATTACCGCTACCGAAAAAAGTAGGGAATTACTTTTGAAGTTACTTTTAATTTGTTTTTATGGTGATAAGAACGTGCATAAATACAAAGGGGCTTGTGTTTTGACAGAAATGCTTTAATGTCTGGTTCTGCTTGTTTGTGCCTAATAGTTTTGATTTTTTTTTCGACAATGATGTACTGCGGATGCATCATTTATACTTTAATATTAGGACTGCCTGAGCTTGATTTTGCAGACAGTGTTTGATTTTTTTACTGTGAGAGTAATGTACATTTAAAAGGTACTTGAAGTAAGTACAAAGTAAATAAGAAGTTATGTACTTTAAGTATATAATCTCAAGTACACCGAGTACAATGTACCTCAAGTGAAGTACTGCAAACACAATGTACTTTCAAAGTAAAATAGAAGTACTGCTTTACACAATCTTTCATGATGCCCTTTCGTACCCTATGCAGTTGTTTAAGGTGGTATGCACTTCTCCAGGAATAATCGGAGGTGCATCAATTTCGTCTTAAAAGGCAGCAAATACTGGATAAAGTCGAGTCGCGACAGAGTAGCTGTTTTACTATAGCTAACGAACTATTTAATATGATCATATTATAAGGCACTTATTTGTATCGGTCTTATAGCCGCCATTACTTCACTCAGAGAATTTACCAAATCACGTCTCGAAAGACGATAGCCCGTTTTCAGATGACGATACGCCATTTTATTTGTTTTCAAATTTGGGGATTGTACAGGGTGTCACAAAAGAAAATTTACACGGTCTTTTTTACTGCAAAAATAAACTAGGCATCGCCGAACGCTCATTCTCCTCCCAAAGGTAGAGCTAGAGGTCACAACCAGATGCCAAAGTTTCAGCCCGATCCGATAACTTAATCAAAAGTTATAACTGATTTTCTGAAAATTTCAATGGGAAAATGGCGGCCGACGGAGTTTTCGAACACATGGGGCTCTATGGCACCAGAAACCGAAAACTGGCACAAATGGACTCCATTTTCCCATTGAAATTTTCAGAAAATCACTTATAACTTTTTATTAAGTTATCGGATCGGGCTGAAACTTTGGCATCTGGTTGTGACCTCTAGCTCTACCTTTGGGCGGAAAATGAGCGTTCGGCGATGCCTAGTTTATTTTTGCGGTAAAAAAGACCGTGTAAATTTTCTTTTGTGACACCCTGTAGTTTGAAGTCGGGGGTTGTACTTTCCTTGGAAAGTACCGGAATTTTTTGTTTTAGTAAACTACTACATGCTCAGGGACTGTACTTCAAGTAAAGTACGAGCTTTCTAAACACTCTTAAAACACTAATTTAAGTACCATGTATTTAAAGTACTTCCCAACACTCCTTGTTTATTATTATAATTTTTTTTGTAAACATGTTGGGGGAGTCGCGAATGTTTCTCGAACGACCTTCGAATCTAAAAAGACCTGTATATTCTGAGTCTTGGGAAGAAAGGCAACGCAAAGAGGTCACCTTTGCGTTGCCCTTTAGCACGCGATCTTTAAAGGACCCATGAAACGAATATCGGGCTGAAGAAATCAATTTATATTGAGATTTTAATATTAGCACATCGTTCAATGGGCCAAAAGAAAAAAAAAGGTAGAAAGTCACAAGCCTGACTTTCGGTACAAAAAATTTGAAAAAACAACGGACTATTTCGTGCCTCCTTCCCTTCTTATGCTCTCTGCCTTTTCACTGTGATACATCCGCGCTCCCCGCAGCGCGACACAGGGCCCCTGTAGCGCGTCACCGGTCCCAAACGCACGTCACACGACACCGGACCTTACTTAATCCCTTCACCCCTAAGCTGACATTGTGGTGGAACCTACGCGCTTGCCGGACCAATCAGCCACCTCCCTTTCATCACCTGCCTCATTCTCTGCGCGTGGGTCTGCGCGAGAGAGCGTGATCACGTGGCAAAGTTTTGGCTGGCCCAACGAGCACGTAGCTTCCACAGCACTGTCAGCTTCGGGGTGAACGGGGTGGGGAAGCAACTTTTGTCTGAAGTTTGAGTGACGGGCTAATCTTCTAGGGGGAGAATGGCTGTGTACGGGAACACAAAGAGTACGAGCAAGAGGGGACTTCCACGTTTTCCGTCTTCTTGAACAGTTTGGTAGAATGCGCGATTTATGAGTTGAGGAAGGAATCTAAACAGGAAAAATTTGGAAAAGCGTTTCATGACTCATTTAAAGGGGTAGGGAAACGAAATTCCAGTGCTCATTTTATAGCTTTAATGTGTTGCATGTTACAACATAACCTCAAAAACAGCAGTCTTGCGTTGAAAGGCAAAAGCAAACTAATTTTAAAGCTATTTAAGCAATCTTTCAATGTGCACCTAGTGGATGCATGCGGAGCCTATTTGGGAGGTAATCTAGCAACGTTGGGGAACTTGCTACGTAATCATGACGTAGCAGATTCCATCGGAGCAGCGCCACTCTTTGGAATTTCAACATTTTCCTTCTTAGGTTTCCTCCTCAACTCCCAAATCGCGCACTGAACTAAACAGTCCAAGAAGACGGAAAGGAGGGACTCCCCTCTTTCTCGGACCCTCGTTTGTGCACCCGGATACAGCCATTCTCCCTCTAGAAGATTAGCCCGTCACTCCAAACTCGGACAAAAGTTGCTTTCCCCAATCCATTCAGCCCTAAGCTGACAGTGTTGTGGAAGCTACGTGCTCTTTAGGCCAGCCATGCGCTCGTCACCCCACGTGTATTTCGAACGGCTTGGTTGTAACGCGTTGACGCTATTGACACCAACACAACGCTGACAACGCCACCAATGGCAAAGCTCATAATCACGCCAGCCTTGCTACTTCACGAACACGGGAATTCTGTTCTTTCTGTTTTGTTTGCGTCGGATATCCCATGACGCATCGCGCTCTCCGTTCGCTTCTCTTCGATCTCTTGCTCGAGTGCACCGTTTGGAACAAAAACTATAGCCAATCGTTCAAAATATAAACGTGCGATTATCATTTACGGTTATTATCCGGCATGCTTGATTCATTTCCGAACGAAATTTTAATATTTCAATTTTTGTTTTCGTGCCCCTTTAAGTACAGCACACACTACATGGACTTCAGAGCGGGTGCTGCATTTTGTTACCTTCTTTGAGTGAAGATGCAGTGTGTACGCTTCCTCTACTGGGCGAGAGTTCTTACGTTGGGGGAAGCGTGGACAAGCCCTTTCTTCAAACGCGTCAACAAAAAAGACCAGTCGTCGACGCTAATACCATAGTTACTCGTCCTCACTTGCGACATGTCCGGTCCCCGCGCCTCGTAGCAGGTTTGTTGCAGTTGGGGGCTCGTGAAAATGTTAAGGGGTGTCGGACCCTCCAAAACATTACCCCCCTGCCTATGCCACACGCTTTGTTCTGGTCTCGTCGCGCTAGTTTTAAACCAAGGTGCTCATTAACCAACCAACCCCAACATACCTTTTAGCATGCTTCCCCCTCTTTGCAAATATCAGCTGATCTTCCAACATCGCAACTTTTTTTGTGCAATTATTCAAAAGTAATTCGTAATTTGAGTAGAAGTTACAGGGAAAAAGTAATAAAGTAAACTACTAATTACCGAAAAAAAATATAATTAAAAGATACTAAACTACTCTGAAAAGTAGTTAAAGTACAGTAACTTGAGTAGAGTAGTTGAACTACGTACATATCTGATTAAAAGTCTCACATATCTACAAATAATCAACGAATCAAACACATTATGTACAGCAAGTTTTAGTTCGGAGTTTTCTCGCCAAAATATATTATGTTAAAAAAATAACTAATGCTCATCATTTTCGTTGAGAATGATGCGTTGTGTTTAGCACCCGAGAAGTCTGTTAGGTAGATTTACAGTTTTCTTTATTATACAACAAGTGTTTCAATTGATTTCTAAATGTGAATAGAAAATAAAAATAAATGCAACATTGAACTGCGTAAAATCTATAGTGTTATCAGCATAAATTTAGACTATAACAAAAAAGTAGCACTTAATTTTGGCCCATAAGGTTTACGGTTATTTCGCCTTCCAGAAGCTACTAATATTTTAGTTGGTAACGAAAGACCCACTGACCAGAAATTTTGCTTACCTTCACCTTGGATATAGAGAACGTTTTTAGCGGTATATCCTTCAGATGAGTCAAGAGTCACCATCGTATTTCTGAAAAAAGACGCAGAAAAAACAACTAGCTGTTAATCTGCACCAGACGAACATTCAGAAAACTCTACCACCGGTTCTACTCTATCAGCCAGTCAGATCTCGAGAATATAGGAAATATAGAGTTAAAAACCTTAACCAATAGGTGTCCCAATTCTGAGAAAAAGGCAACTACAGCATAATATATAAAAATTAACCACATTTAACTTTGTGCATTGAGGGCGTACTCCTAATTTGCGCATACATAAAAGAAAAGCGACAAAAATATTGTCAAAGCTAAAAGCACAACTTAAGTTTTCTAGTTTTATGTAGTGAAATTACTTCCAAATAATTATAATGCAATATCCGGCAACCTCATTAAAATATTTTGGCAACCATGACGAATTGGCCAAATATTTTAATAAATGGAGTGAATTGCTGAAGAACACGTTTTATCGGTCGTGTGCAGAATGGTTTCATCGCGTTCCTAAACTATTTTTTTTTAGATTAGGAACAAACCTAAATTTAATATATGATTTACAACGATTATGCGATGGACTTTGCACTCTAGATATTGGGTAAAACTAAGGGAGTTAAACATCGAAATGAGTTTAGCTTAGTATAGTTTAGATATTGAAGCTTTCAAAGAACTTGTACGTATTTGCATGCATGAAACCAATACGATTATCATACAGTTGAACCTTGATGTAACGAAGTCGGTAAAATTCGGAATTTAATTTGTTACATTCAAATTTCGCTTCATAGAAATTCGGGGCTAACGTTAAAGAAAGTTTCCACAAATGTTTCTCGGGTGCACAAAACTAACCGAGGACGCCTTTATTTCGGTTAAATGTGGTTCGTCATCCTTTATCTGGGCCACTCTTGGCATTATTATTGCATCACGCGACGTTCGCATAGCCAGACGGCCTTCATCGCATCTTCGTCTTGCTGTGTGCTCGCGAACCGCCTCAAGACATCGATCGCGTTCACCGCTTAACGGTTACTGGGCACATCTCAGGTGTCTTGCTCATCAGGCTCGATGTCGTCCCCGTCTTCAGAGTTCCCACGAACATTGCTAGCTATCGCCTCGTTGGTCATTTTCTCCGTTGCGATGACAACAGCGTCGGCTTATTTAAAGTTGTCGAGGTCGACGTTGTTGGGGGCGGCTCCATGGCCTTCAATGCTCCATCACCCAGGACAACCAGAAACGCACGCTTTAATTTAGGCCTCGAAACGAACTACGCAGCGCGAGCAGACATGTACAAATTACTCAAAAAAGGCAGTTAAGTTACTGAGTATCGACGCCAAACGTAATTGGAGTAGAGTAGAAATTACGCATTTGTAATAGTAATTGAGTAAACTACTAACTATTGTAAAAAAGTAGCGAGTTACTTTGAAGTTACTTTCGAAGTTACTTTTTTATATTTTTGTGGTAGCAAAATGAACAGCAGTTTGGATCAATGAAAAACCCTGCGAGCCTAAAATATACGCAGTCTATTTATGGCTTGCGTTTTCACCAAAATAGTTTATTCGCTCGCAGAAGCAATTGACTTTCAAAGTTCTTGATAGGAGAGTTTTCCCATTTTCCTTCTAAAGACGTCCCCATCCAAGCTAAACAGACGTTCCACCGACGCGCTGGATGGAACGGCACCGTTGAATTTGAGAAACAGGCTGTGCAGGGTCGGGTAAGCGAGTGTCGGCATCTTAGGTGTCCATGACGAAACATGTGAGGTTTGCCTCGGCTAGAGGGTCTTTTATAACAAACTTTCCTCCTTTTTTCTTTTTTCTTCGGGAAGTTGAGATTGTTATGACTGGCCCCTCTTTATTCCGACGGCGTTCTGAGAGTACGCTGAGCGAGTGCACCAGACCGTCAAGGGTTCAAGTCTCGCGCCACGACGATGAGATCATCCGGACGACTGCGCGTCTCGTTTTAGTGCTAGTGCTACGCTACTGAAAAAAAGAAATGTTTTGGTTTAACTGAAGTTGAACCGAAGTATACTTCGCCGCTGACAACGGGTCCAACGAAAGGATCTCCCAAGGGTAAATCGCAATTCACGCCGGCGACTGCACTATTCTGACGCGCCTGACACGCCTGACAAGTAAATCGTTTTTAACAAAGAGGAGGTCTCCCATGCATGGAAGGTCGGAAGGACGCGAAGGATTACGCGAACAAGCATCGTCGCTCGTACAGTTGCAGCTGGAAGCGAGAACGTGCTCCCATGAACGGATTATCCGTGCCATGGTTTGTACGTGGGGGAGACCGGCTTTGCAAAGGCGTATGCGCTGACGACGAGGCGACCATTGGAACAGGCGCCCAGCTGCGAGGTCATTCCAGTGGCACCTCGCGTGGAACCTACCGCATGAGTCAGACAGACAACACGAAAACAACAACAGCTTTGGAGTGTCCCCGTCCTTCACGGTTGCAGCTGGAAACGCGGCGCCTGCGTGCATTACCGGATTAGGTCAATACCCGACCAAGGCTTGTAAAGCATCTCTTCCTGCGTTCGTGCGCGCCGGAGTTATATTTTGGCTGCTCGTCGCCACCTTGGCCCAAGGACGCCTTCCCGAACAAGGGGGCCCCTTGTTCGGGAATGCCACTTAATCTGCCGGCGTCTTATTCATTTCTGCGCTCAAACGTTCGTGATGAGCAAAATTAGCACTAGATTTCGAAAGTAGTTAGTAATTTGAGTAGAAGTTACCTGAAAAAAGTAGTTAAATAAAACTACTAATTACCCAAATCAAGTTGTAATTGAAAGTTACCAAGTTACTCGAAAAAGTAGTTCAACTACAGTAGTTTGAGTAGAGTAGTTGAACTACGTCCAGGTCTGGCGCGAAGGAAAGCGGCGGACGAAACGGCGGTGGCTCTAGTGTCCTCTAGTGGCCGTTCTGTACACCACACTCGCCAGATTCGGTCCGTTTCACCTTTTGCGCTTTATCGGGGGCCAGTTTCAGCACATGTGCTTCCCAAAATCTCCTTTGGGACCCAAAAGGTTCTGACGAATTGTTCACGAAACTTCGTTACCTCGAAATTTTGGCGAACGGGACTTCGTTACATAGAGGTCGAAAATACATGGCGCCATACACTTGCGGTTAGAAAAAGTTATGTAGTTCGTTACATTGGGGGTTTCGTTAGATACAAGTTTGTTACATCGAGGTTTGACTGTACTTTTGATTAAGTATTGCAATTATTATGCCAGCAAGAACAAAAGCATTAAAAGTGGAATTGGCTTGACCGGGACTTAGTTACTAGACATGAAGCGGATCGAGTTTAGAATTATAGACGATAAAGTTTTCAGAATATTTACTTTTACCTGCATAGAACAAATACGTTTTCGGTAGTAGTATAAATATAGAAATCCGGTATTATTTTATATTTTCGGGATAGAAAAATGCGACAGAGTGCTTTACAAAAATACTATTTCTCAGGGTTTAATAACATATTCCTTATCGGTTATTCTTCCTCACTTACAATATACCGAAGCATACACAAGTCTCCACGCGTTGCGTGAGCAGTGCCTTGTGTTTATTTAAAAGGCTACGGAGCAGCCAAAACAGAACACAGCTCGCCAATATTGGCATAGCCGAGACTATTGCACTTTACGGAAAACGCTTTATGCCATTACACCAGTTCAAGCCTGGTAATTATGTTAGCGCAAAAGCGTACCCCCCAGCCCACTCACAGCTCCGCATAGCCTCTCCCTTGAGCACACCCTCTTGATTCTGCGAGCTAATATACTGAGAAAGCGCTCTCGACAAAATTTACAATGCATCGACGTTCCCGTTATTCCATGTATTTATTTTTAATATCTGGTACTTACACAGTCTGATTTCCGAATTTAAATATTGTTGGGAATTCACCGTCGGCTTCTTTGTCCATTTTAAAATCATAGATGCACTTAGCCGTGCCCCCAAGAGCTGGGTCAAACTCGTAGTTTCTGTACACTGTATACCAGGACTCTTCTAGTGGGAAGCACTGGATAGAATTGGAAAAAAAGAAAATGTAAATTTGTATATTAGCATAGCACGTTGTAGTACCCTATTGAAAAAAGATTTTTTACCGGAATTTCATTTCCGGTAAACTATTATTTTCCATGATTATGGGACTCTTTTCACTTCTGGTAAAGCCGAATTTTACCGGAATGTCACCGAATTTTTTATCGGAATGTCCCTACTGAAATAAACAAAAACATTTGAAATTCAAACTGGTCGACCCGTTTGAATCAAACGGGTGGCAAACTTGTCAATCCGTTCAGATCAAACGTGATTGTGGGATACGGGTACATGTTTATACGGTACCCGTTTATACGATACCCGTTTGATACGGTACCCATTTGATACGGGTGCCCGTTTAATATGGCTCCTCGTTTGATACGGGTGACAGTTCGACCTGGCACGTGACCACGCATTTGAACGCGCCATTCGGATAGGCAAATTATTCGCTAGCCCTAAATGGGTATTGTCCGGAAGGTTGGTTATCTTAAACTTATTTAAGACGTCCCGAAACTCATAAACGTATTTATAACATGCAGGAAACCCACAAAAAATAGTGCACGCACAGGTGCTTGCAAATGGGCAGGAAAACAGAAACAAAATATTGTTTTCAATTTTTCTAGAAGTTTATTACAACCTACTCAATAAACAAGTTCAAACGTGCTAGCGGTCTGTGAAATGTGAAGAGGCTCTCTAAGCTTTTATACAACTGAAAAGATTGCAAAGCAAACACGAACTGAGGTAATCCTATACTATACTGGTAGACTTTCGGCGAAATTATTCTCCCTGCTAACGCGAGAATTGACGCTGCAGTATTCTATAGATAATCTGGAAGAGCACGCGTAGAAGAACGGTCAATCGTTGCCAACAAGTAGGTTGCACTGCACTTACCATAATAATAGCGGACTTGAACGATGTAATCCCCAGATATGTGTCGACGCGGTCAAAGCAGGACAACCACACAAACAAAAACCAGAAGGAAGGCTCCTTCAAGTTTGAACAGGATGCTGCGCACAAGCTGTCATTTGCCGAACCCAACCAAACCGCAAGAATTCCTGACTTCTTTGAAGAATCTCTTGTTCCCGATATACGCGTAGGACTTTTCGAACACTGATAGCTTTGGTGCACATCCAATACGTTGTCGAGACATCCAAATAAGACCGCAGGGTAAGGCGACAGATCGAAGCAGGTCGGAGTACCAGGACGAACCAAGTTGAAACTGAACGGACAAGCAGACAAAGAAAAAAGCGGCTACCAGCGGGTGCGCTACCGGATCTATCTCGTAGCGTGTAGCTCGCGCGCGCTGGTGCCCTCCTCTCCCTCAGGTCACGTGACAGGTGACCAGAGAGGAGGGAGGGGGCGCGGTTAAGGAGGTCAAGGCGCAGCGCAGGCAATGGCACCGGCCGCTCGGGTTGCACCCGAGCGAAGAAAGCACTCAGCGCGAGCTCGTAGTTTGACTGCTGCAATGGCGGGCGTTCTCTCGCAATGCTCGATGTTCTTGCAACCACGTGTTCGGGCGCTACCTTCGCTGCGTCTTGAATTGAGGTGAAACGGAGTCTAGAAGTTTATTCTTTCGCGCGGTCGCGTCTTCTGCGAGAGAGATTCAAGCTGAATAAAGTTTTAAAGTTCTGTCAAAAATATCGGCTCGCCAACGTCGCGCGTTTACGTAAAAAAAGTGATAATTGCAGTTGCAGTTAAAGAGAACATAAGCGCAATATAAATATAAATGAAAGTACTTGCATTACGCGGACGATTTGAAATCGATGAACCGGCGCTCCCGGCCTTCCGGAAACATAGGCTGCCACGGCTGAAACAGGCGTACCCATGCCGCCGACCTGTACGTTCAGTGTGAAACGGGCTCCGGAGAGCCGTTTGATTAAACCGGTACAGTTTGACTGTGACCGGTCACCCGCTTGTGCAACATGTTCACCAGTTGGAGCAAACGTGCGACAACTTTGCCCAAACGAGTGGCCCATTTTCTCAGACGAGTGACCGGTTTGCCAAAGGAGTGACCTGTTTGCCCAAATAGGTGACCGTTATGGCTCATACGGGGAACCCCTTTGAGCCATACGAGCGATCCCTTTGACAAACTGGTGACTGGTATGGCTAAACTGTTACCGGTATGAACCCGTTTACTTTCACAGAGGCGCCAAATGTTTTTTTTTTAGTAGGGGTCACCGGAATTTTTACCGGAATGTCACCGGATTGTTTACCGGAATTTTATTTCCAGTAAAAGTCTATTTTACTACATTATGGGACTTTTTTATTTCCAGTAAAGCCGGAATTTACCGGAAGTCATCCGGATTCACCAAAAACTACCGAAAGTCACCGGGTCTGCCGAAATTCACCGGAGCTTGCCGTGTTTTTATTTTTCTTTCGGACGTCAACAGAAGGCATTTAGGAAGAAGCCTGTAAACCGTGGGTGGTATATGTATACCAGATGCTGGACGATTCGGTAACAATTAAAGTGGTTAGTCCATATAGACCTGAAGGTTCCATGCATTTATTTAACAGGGTCGATACCAGTCAAACATTTTGCACAGCTGTAGACAAAGCCAATCAGACCAAATAGGAACAATAGTTCAACTAATAAAGCCGAGCAGGTGCAGCAAACGGGCACACAAACAAACTGTCAGTAGCAAGCATAGCGAAAGCCACGAACGCGCGGAACGAACATCCGCCGCCGTTGAAAAATCACGGGCACAGTCACGATGTCGTCCCTGATGCTGTCGCCGCGGGTACACCAGGCGGACACATACTCACTGTCAGTAGCACGCTTATAGCCGCGTCCCACCAGAGCGACAGACAGCAACAAACGACAGCGACGCACGACAACAAGCGACAGACGACGCCGACAGACAGCAAGTTTGTCGGAGTCCGCCGTCCCACTTGGCGGACACGACGGAGAACGCGGGGACAAGGAAAATTGTTTCCTAGTGGGACTGGAGTTGTCGACAAAACACTTCAAAATACACGGACAAACTGAGTCTGGCGACGCGGTTTTTCGTGTTTTTGTTCTTTGGGCATAAAACGCGCCGACAAACACGGTGAAAGTGGAGACGATTACTTATTTCTTGATTAAAGCTTCCGCTTGTCTTCATTTGCGTTGGCGACTTTCTCCAAACAGTCGTGACAATCGACACAAAATTTTTTCCGAACTAGAATACCCGAATCGTTCCTTTTTGGGTCGTTCGAGGAATTCTAGGTGGGCGCCACGGAATTTCACGCCGATTTTGAGGACGTTTATAACGTTATATCCGAATGATCAAGGGCAGGCGTTTTTTGGAGGACAATAGGGCATCCCCATTATCACAGAACGTGATGACAAGTATCTCGTCTGCCGGAAGGGCTTGCCGCGGAACGTCGTGTCCTACTTCGTGGTGAGCGGTCTTACTTTGGTCAGTCCTCGAACATGAGTGTATCCATCCTGATGCAGGGGCGTAGACCTCGGCGGCTTGAAGCACCACCTCGCGCACCAAGTTTTAGCGAGCAAACCTAGCCACAGCAAATTCCCTTTCGCAACACGACCGCCCAGCACCAACAAGCAAGCCTCGCCCGCGACCGCTACGAGCAATCGAGGGACGGGAACTGCAGGAACGAGGAGTGGCCGCCAAGGGCTTCTCTGAAGGCCAAGCGGCGGAGCGAGCCACGGGAGGAAGGGGAGGAAGGGTAGGAAGGGAGGCAACATAAGGCACAAGAAGGCGAGGAGGATAAGTTTGTCACCGAGACATGTTTCTCAGTGGAACTGTTTGCTGCGCTTCACGTCCAACGACAGACAAGAACTCGTCCATCGTCGATCGTTTGTCGCCGCGTGTCTTCGATTGTGGCGCGTGTTGATCGTTGCAGGGGGACAGCATCGGCGACACGCAACTTTGTGGTGTCGTCGGACAAACATCGGTGTTTGTCGCTCTAGTGGGACGAGGCTATTAGCGAAAATCACGAACGCGCGAAACGAACATCCGCCGCCGTTGAGAAATCATGGGCACTGTATTTTTCGCTCGCTGGAAGCTTCTGAGGCCGGACGGACAAAGAGGCGTAAGAAACAGGTTACTGAAAAACATTTTATTTTCGTCTACACGCCCAGCTGCTCTGGAAGATACAGGTCGCACACATGGAACGAGACGCCGAGACTGAGCGTCCGTTCCTGGCCGGCCGTTGCTGGTTGACGGACAAAGAAACCGGTTTTCTTGAAAAGAGTCAGTAAAACTACCCTCTCACATTTTCCCCACAGACCCAATGCCAGGGAGAGAGGGGGCGTGGTGACTCGTCCTTGGTGCGTTCTAGGCACCATATTTACACACGCAGTCCCCGACACGTCTCGGCTTCCCCCTCCCCTCTCGTCGGCTTCGAGTGAAGTTTGGTAAATGGGGAAACGAGTTACCCGTTTCGAGTAAGATTTCTAGCAAAGCCAGGTCGTCTGGGAAACGAAAGTGGCTGCCGGTGACATTCCAGCGAAATCTGGAAAAACCCGCTTCCGGTGAAATTCCAACGAAATCTGTTGGCCGGCAAATGATCCAGAAAAGACTGGTAAACTACGCTGGATTCGGATGAATACGGATGGAACGTGACCAGTTTTCACCAGATGTGACTGGAAGTTCATCGGATGTCACTGGAAGGTTTTGCCGGATTTTTCAATAGGGATGCATATATCACCACAGTAATTGCTTCGTTCAAACAAAAATCTAACTACTGGTAATGCTTATAGTGAAAAAATCTTGTCATTGAGTTGCCTTAATGACAAAGAGAGTGTTTGAAACCGTCATAATTTATTAACACGTCCTACGAGTGGGAGCGTTAATTCATCAACTCAATCATAATATCATCGTATATCAAAATAAAGACTATATTCAGTACCTAAACTACAAGCTCGTGATGAAAATAATAATTCCACGTTTTGAACACGCCTGCTGGCACCAGTTCAGTCCTCAATAGTCACTGTGAGGGAATATAACCTAGAATAGTCGCAAACCCTTCTCAGCATCTAAATTTGAATAACTCTCCTGGGTTACTCAAGGATGAAAACATGTGATGATCCTTTGCATCTGGTCATATTTGACTGGTTGGCTTTACTTAATATTCGTTAAAAACTTAGAGAAAATTTTATATTGCGTGATTTGAGTAAGGCTGCACTCATATCAGTACAACTTACTTGACCACAAAGCAAATTCTTTTCACAATTATAATATTATACCACCAGACAACAACAAAAAAAAACTAGAAAGGCCCAAAAGCCTCCCCTTCGCTCGAAATTTTACTCTCTGCTTCTATCACGTGGATCAGGTGGAGCATTGGCCCATGAAAGCATACCCGCATTTATATTTTTTTTTTTACATCTCAAGCTAAACATTTGTACGCAAATTAAAAAAAAAAGTTAAGCTTACACAAGTTAAGAGTCAAATATCAAGGGGATCAATGTTTTACGTTCGATGACCATCGGCAAATAAGGGATCAACGTTTAGTCCCTTCACATACTCGAATAAATTAAATGTTCAAAATTTCGAACCTCGAATATCAACGCCTTAGGTTACTTTTGAATAAACTAATGACTCAATGCGTGGGCAACTCATTCCTGCGTTCTATTGAAATGTTCAACAATGAACTGAACTCACGTAGCATTTGTTTTAAAAGTACCGTTAGCCGGTATAAATATCTACATGCCATGTCACTTTAAGTACAAGCCATAAAACCTCTAGCTTGAGTTGGGACCATATGCTTTCAATCGTTGCTTCCTCGAGAGGACTCGAATTTTCTCAGAACGTTCATTATTCATCAAAGTCATCTCGAATATATGAAAAAAAAAATAATGCGATACCATTCTTTAGCTACTTCAACCGGTTTTCAGTCTACGCTATCTGACCTCGTATACGCGGCGCGCGTATGCGCCGAGCCTATGCGGAGCCGCAGCGCGGCAGAGCGGCGCCTCCCAATACCCATGCCGTCCGCATACGCATGCGCCGCGCGTATGCGGAAGTCGCCCTCGACGTCGTCCTAGAAGTCGTCCTAGAGGTCGTCCTAAACATCGTCTTTGACGTCGTCTTCGACGCTGTCTTAGACGTCATTCTGGAGACCGTCCTAGAGGTCGTCCTTGAGATCGCCCTAGAGGTAGTCCTAGAGGTCGTTCTTGACGTCGTCTCTGACGTCGTCCTCTTCGGACGTCATCCTAGACGTTGTCCAGGAGGTCGTCCTAGACGCTGTCCTTGAGGCTGTCTGAAATGTCGTCCTAGAGTTCGTCCTAGATATCTTCCTTCAGACCGCCCTAGAGGTCATCCTAATGATCGTCCTAGGACGTCATTTTTAACGTCGTCTAGGCCGTCGTCCTTCGACGTTTTCCTCCCAAGCAGATAATCCCGCGCCGCGCATACACGAAGCGGCAGAACGCACAGGTTCACCTCTGCGGCTAAGCTACGAAGGAATTATCGGTTTGAGTTGAGATAGTTGCCACATGGTCAATGATGGTGGGGAAACTGCTTGAACATTAACGATTGCACAGAATGGACAGGACACAGACACGAAACTGCAATGATGGCAGGGAAACAGCTTGAACATTAAACGATTACACGCAGGCAAAATAGTAAACAATTACACATATACGAATCCTACACTAAACTTCGAAATCACGCGCTACAGTCGCACTGACGTCTGTGATTGCATCGTAAACTATTCAAAAAGTAAACAGTTTACTCAAAATATGCGTCGTCGCATTCACAGTGAGCTGCGTCGTGAGCATCATGACGAATGCTATCGGAATTTATAAACAACCAACAATAGCGGTTCCCGGTTTCTTCTGCCACTTTTAACGCTTGCCATTAAGCGTTAAGTTAAGCATGATTGATGATGCGAACATACGCAATACAAATACTAACACAAAAGCGCGATTCAGTCGGCTAAAAGAGGCCTCCGTTATTGAGCTGCATATTGTAGGTTACTTTGAACCATGAGTGTTCCAAAACGCTACACAAAATTAGCAAGGCGAATGAACTCACTTCGCATTCTATAAATTAGTTACTGCTGTGGTGCTTTATACTTGTGTAATCTTTCATCAAATATAATTGTTCAAGGAATAGTGAAACTGGTATGTTTTGGATATTAGACCTCGTGTTACAAAATGCAATGAAAGATTGTTTCATTATTATAATGTTTTATTTTTTTATATTATGATATATGTGAAATCACCATAGTTTTCAAGTGTTAAAATATTATTGCAATATTTGTTATGAATACACTAGTCATGCAACGTAATGCCCTACTCTCTTCGACCTATTTTGTTTCGTATGTGAAAAATAGTTGTAATGGCAGAGCATTACCTATATCGCGTAATGTTCATTACACCTTTAAATTTGATTTTTTTTGTATTCCATTATTTTGTTTTTTACAATATATTCAGAGCCGAACTTTCCTTATCCGTAGCGTGCTAAGTAAAGATCCTCTTTTTAGCCGGGTTAGTTTTGATGTACCACCGTGCTACGTATTTCGAAGGGCAGTTCTACGGAGTAAAGAAGGGGATATCATGTCCTGAACATAGTTAAAAACTTGCAAATCCATAGTGTCTTCTGTCCTCAGGAAATGAGGAAGTAAAATGTAGCGCACAAAAACCAACCTATATTTACTCTCGGGCAATCGTTTCTGGGAATATTAAAAAAAAAAAGTAGATATGATGTTTGGATGTAGAATAGTTGGTAAACTTAAACACCCGTGGTAGGATATTCGACATAAAGCTAATACCGGCACCGTACGTTTCTTTGAGTCTCCGGAGAGACACATCCGTTTTTAATACTAGGTAAATGTTACTCAAAACATACATCAAACTGAAGGCAGGAAAGTCAAACCGCAAATATTACCTGAGATTCGTCTTGATATTTTTCAAGAGCTGGATTTAACTCTGGCCACATGGGAGTTCCACCGGATACGTGGACATAGATTAAAGTGATTCCTGCAAACAAATATTGATACATGCTTGAAGAAGCAATTTTGACAGTTAATGAAAATCAACTGGCGTGTAGCTGTGGCTTTGCTCCGGATTTATAAAGGGGTGAATTGCGAAACTTCGGTTTTTGTCAAACTTTGCAGCTGGTAATTTTAGTTTGAACCTACAGAAAAGCAACCCTCCATCTAAAAAGGCGCATGACCTTTCCACGCGCTCTTGAATTTTATAAACAACTTTAATAGCCGAAATTACTTTTCCCTAAATATGGGCATTTATAGGCTCTGTGCTTTTTCTGAACGGTTCTCTTCAATTAGACCTTTCAGAAAAACAAGAACTACATCGTGGATATTATTACCAATTATCTTAGAACACGTGCCATGACATAGAGTAACTTTTATATTTATGATGATAAAGGGTTATGTTCAAAAATATGAGTCTCAGAATGCAACGCTGGAGTTCTGTGTATTTGTAAACGAGACGTTTTGCTTCCGAGGGGGATAAGGGTATTTCAGAAACAAGTAATTTTCCTTCATTTGCATTCATGTAATTTGGGGGTGCGTATTGAGATCTAGTGATTAAATATTGCAATCACTCACACCAGGATAACAGTACTACGAGCCTTTCAGATGTTAAGCAATACCTAACAAAGAACCTGCATCATACGTTTCAACAAATAGCTTTTTGAACATTCGATATGTCCTTGCTTCATTCATAATGACAAAACACAAAGGGAATATACGCGTACAGCTGTTTTACTACGTCACAATGTGGTGTTCAGGTTGCACTAAGGCGACACTCGCCACTTAACGTCTGCCCACACCACAGTAAAGCTGGCTGTCTATTTAAAAACACCAAGCGTCTCCCCACGCACCCGCCATCACTGTTCAGAACCCTAGCAACATTGTCTAGATTACGTGGTGACAGAACCTGTTCTATAATACTTAGTTTCTCGGCTTGTGTTCTTGTGCAACATCCGAAGAAACGAACAGTGACAGTGACACTGGAGCCAGAAATTTGATGTTTAGGGTATTCCAAAATTGCGCATGAGGATGTTGCCTGACCTTCAATTACTGTCTTCATTAATTTGAAACAACCTACTTTGATTTATTTGACACGTCTTGCAAAGTATGATTGACAGACCCTATAAATAACCATTTAACCTCATGCATCGCTTTGTGAACCGAGAATTGGTTATAAGTTCCCCACTCTCTAAGGAAAGATAGGAATTTGGAATTAAAATGGGGATCAGCCGAGACATGCTGAAAATTATGCATGAAGCAGTATGAAGGAGGTCTTTTTTATTCCGCGCAATCATTGACAATGGAAATGGAAATAAACTGTTATTATTATTATTATTATTATTATTATTATTATTATTATTATTATCTTGAGAATTTGACCGATGACTTCTTGACCGATGGTCACAAGGTTTATTAAAACGTATACCTAAGTAAGTGCTCATTACAAGTTCAAGCATAAAGACAGTAAAACGAGAGCAGGCCATGTCTAGGCAAACATTGAAGGTTGATCGCTGAACAGGGAACAAGAACCATGCTGTTTTCAAGCGCATTGATCAAACGTCGGCAAACCAGAAAGAATTGGCTAGGCTACACGCGCCAAGGATGGCTCATTGCCTAGAGTTTGCTTGGGTGATTTGTGAACTAAAATATGAAGTTGTAAAAAAACAGTCATTTTTTTTAAACTAATCTTGGTACGCTTGCAATGTCTCACGAGGATGAAGCACCAAGCTAATCGTTACTAAGGTTGGCACACACCCTTAAACCTGTACCTTCATATTTCAGAGAACCTTAAATACTGTCTTAAGATTAGAACCATACAAAACGAATATGTGTTCATGTAATGAGCAGGCTGGGCAATTGATTGAATAATCGGAATGCTTTCATAGACAATTTTTAAACTGGTTAATCGTTAAAGATTTGGCGAAACAAAAGAATGTAAAAATTAAACACTTTCACCACACCAACGTGGGCGGAACACCTGTCTGAAGGGCGAACTTTTGGTGAAATTTCAACATAAAGTAAACTGTATAAGCACGATTTGTATCTCCAGAGAAGTGCAGAATGTTACACAAATCCCGACCACTTTAACGCCGTGCGAGTTTAGCGCCACTCTAAGGGATACTTGACCAAAATTTGAAATATACCCGTCGGGTTTAGAAATAGGCTGAATATGATCCACAATATTCGTAAATGACAATCGCACGTTCGTATCTTGAGCTTGATGGCTGTATTTTTCGTTATAAACGGCCCACTCTGGCAAACGTGCGGAGAGCAGCCAGCGGAGAGCACGTTTGTCTCGGGACCATACGTCCCGACGCAGCGGGCGCTGCGAGCTATACCAGCCAATCCCGCTCTGTGGATCGTAACCCGTGATACGCTTTCCGCGCGTCGCTGTGCCCACTCTCCAAGGTCACGTGACATTCACACGGTCTTGAATAGCCCCGGATGGCCTGTAGCATCCGCTTAAAGCAGCCGAAGCACGCCAGCGATCGGGCCACCGCAAGTAACCCCAAATCTGTCTTTGTACGACTTTTGAGTGCCGGGTTAATCTTCTATAATGTTGTAGAGGGACAATAGCGACTTCTGGTACACACAAAAGAGAGTCTCGGGGAGAGGGCAGTTCCATCGTTAGCTCTTCTCTCCTCATGGCCGGAGGCGAGACAGTTACCGTCACTACCTGTCAAGGTTCCTAGACGGGCATTACTGACGAGGCATTAGCGGCATCCACAAGGTGCTCTTTGCTCATCGTTTATTCGTTTTAAAATTTCTTTTCATGTCTCTTTCAACAAGAGATTGGTGTGTCTGATGTGAGAATGCTCCATTGAACACAAATGGACCAAGAAATAAGCGCCAAAATTTCGTTGTAGTATTCCTTTAACGCCGTGAGGTTTAGCGCCATATAGACTTTTGTGAACGATCAAAAGAGGTCCAACTTGCCAGAGAATATCAACGATTCGCTTTTCCTCATGCAGCTGAAGTGTGAGTACTTGCAACATTTGTGAGAGTGAGCGTCTTTGAACTGTTCTCTATGACACATGGAAGCTCATTCATAATCAAAATTGTATATTGCGCCTTTAATCGCATACTCATCAAAACAAAAAAGGGTATTTTTAAAATATTATGTATGGGAATAAACGAGAATGATTATTCGATTATTTAATTGATTAAATAATGGCGATTACTCGGGCAAGCTTTTAAATCGAGGCGCAGCCCTAGCAATAAGAGTTCCTGATATTTATTCCCAGGAAGGTATATTGAGTCAGAAATATTTTGCATGCACCTGATTAAGTCAAATGAGTTTACAATGTTGCAACCCGAGACTGGGGTATGAAATAGAAACTTAAGCAGGTTAAGTTGCAGCATGGTAAACATCCACCACCTCGCCTGTACTTTATCCTTTTTTTCACAAATGAGTTTGCAAGGCACGTGTGTCTGAAATTATAGAGCAGTTGCTCGAGGGGTCATATGAATTATATACCACAATCGAAAATCACATAGGGTCAGAACAATTTCCACAAAAATAAGTCAGTGTTAATAGACATAAGCTCCGTCGACAATGTTTGTTTTTTTACCTTTTTTAATTTCTGTAGACACCGGTAAATGCACTAATCACTGGAGCAATTATATAAATCTGGGACCAACTTGAAAAATGTCCTATTTTCCTCTTCTAATGACACGAGGTAGAAAGCCGAGAGTAGGTTCTAAATATAAATGGTGCCTAGGGAGGTGATAGTTTTTTTTTCCTTTCTGAAAACATATTTTATGTATTTCATGTATTTATAAAACAATATATGAAGTAAATATATATTACGATATGACTAGTAACCTAAGACCTAGGCCTATATCATACACATAAAATTGACTTTCCTGAAATTGTAACATAATGTGTACTCGCATAATTTTTTGTGCAAGAAGAAATTTTTAATCCGTGCGGAACATTATTAGGGCAGCCGCAGTTTAATTTCATAGAGCGAAGGACGAACTGGTGTCGTTCTTTTAAAATTAAACACGTGTTTCGAGTGGATATTTCAATTACCTAAAAATTTAAACATACATTTTAGCCCCATTCTCACACTGGACAAAACCACTTTTTTTAGGAAACATATGCTTCTACAAACATTTTCAAGTGAAGCACCATGAAAGGCTACATTTCGGCTGCTTCGTTTTTGTACCAGTTCAGTCGGTTATTAAAAGTAAAAACGAAAACACTCATACTATTTATTTAAGAGTATGACGCATGGCCGATTTTGTTCTTTAAATTCAGCTGTTTTGGCATATTGCGTGCCAGAGATAAAAAATACCAAACATCGCATTCATGACGTTTTTATGACATCTTCCGAGCCTTGTGTCATAGAGTTCCTCATACAGTTTGATTGTTAAATACTATACGTAGTTAGGCCTAAACATTGTCTTATCTACTGGTACAGTTTTAGGTTAATTTAATTTCATAAAATAATATAAATAAATATATATATTTGGTAAAATAAACTGTAGCCTTAATTTGAATCCCCTTGTAATAACACTAATGTTTCCTTTCAAATGTGTGGCTATTCCTCCCGATAATGTTAACCTTCTTTTCGCATAATCAAACTTCCCTCCATTTGACGCATTCTCTGTACTAGTGCTCAAATACAGATGCATGCACCTAAATCGGCACGAGGGTGGTTAGTTTTTTATAGTTGTTTTTACTGCACGCTTTTTAGCCTTCACATGCTTAGGGCAGGGGGTCGGAAGTGTCTAGGAGGTGAAGGGGCAAGGAAAGTGTCGGTCTAGAGGGGGAGGGGAGAGAGCGTTTGACGTGCCCCCCTGATTCAAAATTGTCTGCTCCTACCCCTCTGGCATTCCAAAGCCGCAAGCTACGTAACTGCACAAGGATGATCTTCATGTTTCTATTCAATTTTCAAATATGAATCATGCTGTCGATGTAAATAATTATTTCAACAAAAAGGTCGTAATCAGAATATACATGATAACGTCAATTTTGAGACCTACTGTATATTTCTGAAAGTCAAAACTTAAATGACAGCACTTTATTCACACTGTCTGAAATTAAGAAAGATTATCTTAAAGTGAACCGTGTGGGCCTACGTGTGATGTGCCGATGTTTTTCATTGTTTTTGTATCGATCGAATATAAAATTGCAAATCAAGAACTGACCTCCATGAGCTTTCACAAAGCTGACCTCAGAAGATCCACGTTGAGCTGTTTCATAATGGGGAAAAGTTCATTTTGATATATTGTCAATGTGCAAGCTCGACCTAATTTGTGAACGTCAGCCATTGTTAAAACTGCGCATATGTAAGTTTTAGTGTAAAACAGTGGAGGTGCTAGGGGACTGGAACGCCAGCGACAACACCAGGATTTCTGTTTGCAGAATCGCTTAGTTCAAACAACCCTTAGGATTGAGTCGGTGCACTCATCGGGACGAACAGAACATGACGAACAGAAAAACACAAACAATATTAGGAATAAAAGATGTAAATTAAACTGAGATAAGACCAAAATGAGCCCCGATACAAGTGCGCTAACTTTAATAATAATAATAATAATAATAATAATAATAATAATAATAATAATAATAATAATAATAATAATAATAATAATAATAAATTTATTCCAGCATTTGATTTTTTTCCCTTATATTAGACCGGGTCTGTCAAAGCCAGGGTTGGCTTGTGTGACGCGACCCAGCAATGATGTTAGCCAATGTGAGTGGTAGACGGGCGTTCTTGGTATTGCTAATAGTAGTCAGTATAGAAGTTCAAAATAGTTCACAAATGGCAGTCAGTATAGATATTTTAAATATTTCACAAATATTTGATTTTTTTCCCTTATATTAGACCGGGTCTGTCAAAGCCAGGGTTGGCTTGTGTGACACGACCCAGCAATGATGTTATCCAATGTGAGTGGTAGACGGGCGTTCTTGGGATTGCTAATAGTAGTCAGTATATAAGTTCAAAATAGTACACAAATGGCAGTCAGTATAGATATTTTAAATAATTCACAAATGGCAAAATAAGAAACAGAGATGATTTCTATAACTACACTATACCATCCTTCATGAAAAAGTAATATTTAAACACATAGATAAGTCAATGTACACTTTCAACAGTAAAAAAATAAAAATAAAAATGTTAAAAAAAACAAAAAAAAAACGGATATGTGTATACAGACATATATCACACAAAGATGCACCGAGGCATATATATATATACCCAAATTTAGATCGACAGATACGTACACGGATATACAAATATACAGTACTTACAGCATAGACACAGATAAAGACACAAACATATGCCTATGTGAATTCAGCACCAACTGAAGAGAGGTCCAAAGAGTTCGAAATGTTATTCGCAAAAGCAAATGCATATATGGTTTCTAGCACATTTCTTTCAGGTGCTTTTTTAAAGATCGTAGTGAATTGAGTTGATTAAAAACGTCTGGTTATTTGTTGAAGATGTCAGGCACGTAAAATGAACGTATACTTTTTCCGTAGTTGGTGTATATTCGAGGAATTATAAAGCATTCACTATTTCTTATAGAGTGCTGAATAAAGTAAGGTGTTTTAAATGGGCTATTCCAATAATGCTTTAGGATAACACATCGTTGAAAAAGAGGCAGAAAACGCGGTAGGCCCACTGATGCGAATACGTCACCATCCTGTATTAGTTTGGGATCATAGACAACGTTTTTGGCGATGTTCTTAAGAATGACATCTATCTTTGTTCTTCAAAGAGCTGAACAGTTGGCGAAGACTGTAATCCCGTATCGCAGGGCTCCATACGCGAGAGCATTAGCGACCATTTTTCTGACGGAGATTGGGAGGAAGGTTTTGATGAGATATAATGAACATTATACATTTCGTAGTCTTTTAGCCAAATAATCCAAGTGTGTATTCCATGTTAAATCGCTATCGAAATAAATGCTCAAGTATATTACTGTATTTACGTATGGTATAGCCGTACAGCTGCAAGATACACAAGACGATGAATGTAATATAAAAGGTATGTCTATGCATGTCCGCTTGAGTGGGTTACGGAAACAGACAAGTTTTGTTTTTTGCACATTCACTGATATTCGATTTGCTTCAAACCAGTTCATGACTCCTGTAGAATTTGTTTGTAGCATGTTGATTGCACTACGCAGGCTCATATGAGTAGATAGCAACAATGTGTCATCTGCATATTGATGTACTGTACATCCTGATGTTGATCTGGCGAGATCGTTCACGTAAAGATTAAACAGCAAGGGGGACAGAGCCGAGCCTTGTGGTACTCCCTTCTGTAGGCATACTTTGGCGCTTGTTTTGTTGCAAACCAATACCTGTTGCGATCTGTCAGTCAGAAAGTTTTGAAGTAACGAAAAAAAAATGGACCCCGAAATCCGTAATTGCAAAGTTTCTCCAGCAGTATTTGGTGATTGGTAGAATCAAACCCTTTCGACACATCGAGAAAGAGTGCGCAGGTAAACTGATTATTGTCGACTGAGGTGCGTAAAGTATCAGGCATATCTTCAAGTGCCGAGATGGTGCTGCGGCCGGCGATAAAGCCGTATTGGTTAGGTGATAGAAGATTGTATTTGTCGAGAAAGGCGCTCATTGTTTTAAAAATATGTTTTTCGAGAACCAATGCCAAACAAGGAAGAATAGATATGGGATGATCGTTTTTTTACAATGTCACGTGCACCATTTTTATAAAGAGGTCTGACAATTGCGGTTTTGAAATGTTTGGGGAAAACCCCGGTGTCAATGATTCCGTTTAGTATGTGGAGAAGAACACGTTTTAAAACATTAAAATTGCGAAGCAAGTCGCTGAGTTCAATATTATCTATTCCAGAAGACTTATGAGGCCGAAATTAGCTAAGCAACAACATATGAAGATCTTGTTCAGTCATGTTTGGGAGAAAGGCAGAATTTGGGCAGGGTTTTTCCAGATTTACTGCCAAAACATTTACATCGTCAGATATGGCGGAGACTGAAGCAAAAAAACTATTGAAATTATCCGCCACAGAAAGCATATTGGAATTAAAGTTTTTTTCAATAACTTCATCGATAGAGTTCCGCGTATTGCCGCCTTTTACTTCATTCACAAGAGACCAGGTTTTTGCAATATTAGAGCGTGCGTCGAGGAACTTACGTTGGTAGTGTTTCCGTTTTGCATAGCGTATGAGAGCGATTACTCGATTTCTCTGGCTTGCGTATTGTAATTTTATATCTTGAGCATTTGGTGATCAGCGATAACGCGCCCATAAGATATTTTTAAGTTTAATTTCCGATATAATATCTGCTGTCAACCAGAGATGTTGCGGTCTTCGTTTTTTTTTTTTTGTATCTCAATGACTTTTATACTCTTCTCCGTAAAATCTGCAAATGCATCAACTACCTTCGTGTAGGCAGTCTCACAATTCGTGATGGTTACTAACTGTGCCCAATCATATGAGGCAATTAACTTGTCAAAAACGTGACTGTCGATAATAGCAATCTGGTTTAAAGGCTTCTTGTTTTCTCCCGATACAATAACACAGTCTATATGGCATGCCACAAAATAATGATTAGCTAGCTTTTGTGAGATGACTGCGGATTTCACAGACGCCCCTGAACTCCCGGTGTCAATATGATCAAGGCAAGAAAAAACAAGTTTTCCGCTTGTGAACTCTTCTCTCGTAGGTACGTTAATAATAGGAGAAATACCATGGTTAGAAAGAAGCGTAAGGTAGTCACAGACGTTCGAAATCGTGGATTTTAGGATGCCAATATTGAAATCGCCCACAAGGCAAATGATCTCACTCTGGCCGATGTTAGCGATGTTTGCATCAAGCTCATCTAGAAATTTTTTAACATTGCTTAATGAAGGTCTATAAAACGCCAGAACCAATGTTGAAATTTGGCTAATGCACATTTTTATGGATACGTACTCAGCGTGATTGAACGATAACTTCAACTCAGCACAAGACCACCTCTCATTAACGTAGATAGCTATGCCACCTCCGCGAGACGAGTCACGTGTACTAAAAAAGCACCGATCTCCACACAAAGAAAATAGTTCCTTGGATGTATCATGTATGTTTATCTCAGTTAGAACAAAAACCTCTACGATGTGATTAATTTTACGAATAACAACTTAGAACTCGTCCCAGTATTTCTTAATGCTCCTAATATTTACATGTACTATCGTTACTGCTCTATTTACGAGTGGAAAAAAATTGCTTACCGAAGGAAGAACAGTAAATCGTCGAGAATCGTTCATATAAGAACAGCAAGGAGGTTAACGATTAAACAATTTCATCGAGGTCTCCAGCCTTAGAGACACGCACGGGAATGGAACCTTCAGCTTTTTTTTGCGAATATTGTACCGTTTTTAACCAACACATGGTATATCCCTTTCCTTTGCCCTTTGTTCTCGCTTGCCAGAAAAGCTCTTTGTTTGCCTTAGTGAGGTTTTCATTAAAATATATTTTTGTCGGGTATTCTACATAAGAAATCGAGCAGAGTTTTTTACGGGCACTCATCCATTTTTGTCTGACATCAGTAGAGGCGAATTGAACTAAGATAGGTGGGGTTGAGTCAGGCTTGGCCCGGAGGCGGCGGACATCAAGTATCTCGTTAGCGTGACAACTCTGCAAGTCTAGTTTGACTGAGAGGTCCTTCAAAATGACACCCAAATCCTCGTTCAGAGCACAGGGAATTACAGAAATTTCCATATTACATTGGCGATTATCCTGTTCTTTTTCATTTATGTCGGACTGCAGTCGCTGTATCACCGATGCTTGCTGAGATACTGTCGACTGCAGAGAGCTAACTTCCGACCTCAGTAACTTAACTTCACTTTCATTGGAGCTGACACGTGCAAGAATAGTGTCGTATTGTTGGGATAAGAACGTTATTGAAGTCTGAACAGCTCCTACGGTCTCTTTTAGGGCCTCAACTGTAGGTCTCATTGATAATAGGACTTCAACGTTTGATGGTAGATCACTAAGCCTGTCAACACTGTATTTCAAATTATGCAGAAGATCAAGCTTCTTGTTGACGGCAGCAAGTTGAACCGATATCGTGGTGTCATCATCCTGAGATACCGGCTCTGACTCGGTATCAACAAAACTCGAGTGAGTTTTAGATTTTCTGCATGGGCCACATACCCAAATTTTGCGTTTTGCTTTGCCCATCGTCTTCAATGTACTCTCCGCAATGTGAGAGCATCGTTGGCCAAGATGGTACAGGCTGAGGCACTCGAAGCATTTCATGAGTCTCCAATCGGTAGGAAGGGGATAAAGACAGACACAGCAACTAAGAGACATTTTAACTAAAAGACGACGCAAAATAAGATATAAAAATTGAACGCCACACTCTGCAGTTCGCGGTCAACTTAGACTACAGTACACAATTGTATCAGACGCTCACCTGCCGCAAAACAGTGTGTGTGCCAAGGGTGAGTGGGAAATATGAACCGCTGACTGAAGCACAACAGTTCAAGGAAGCTGTCTATGAAGCACAAAATCCAGGGTGCGGGATGTCGCTGCTCCCCTATGCGGTTTCTGCCACCATGAAGCCAGTATGTCTTGATTACAGCTCTTCACGGCGATGCCGGTGGATGTAAAACCAGCACAGCCTTTTTGCCCTGCATGTACAGGACGACAACGCTGAACCCACAGCGAGTGAGGATGATCGCTCACAGGCTAAGATGCCGAGTTGAAGCACCGATGACATGGATATGCTGTGTAGTGGTTTCTGCCACCATCAAGCCTGTATGTCTTGATTACAGCTATTCACGACGATGCCGACGGGTGTAAGACCAGCACAGCCTTCTTGCCCTGTCTGCACAGGACGACAACGCTGAACCCACAGCGAGTGAGGATGATCGCTCATAGGCTAAGATGCCGAGTTGAAGCAACGATGACATGGATATGATGTGGAGTAGGACCAATGTACAGCACCGCAGCCATCTTGAGCGATGAAGCAGAAGGCCGAAGTCAAAGCGATGATTTGGCTACAATCCACAGTAGTTGAAGACTTCTTCACGTTGGATCCTAACCCGCAACCCACCTTGATGTAATACCTGTGGGAGTGGGGGTGCCAAGCCTTCTGCAAACCAGAATTTAGTCGAAATGTTGCGAAGCAATTGAAAAAAACGTCTGTTTCAAGACACTTCTTCTTCTTCTTCTATCTATAGTAATAATAATAATAATAATAATAATAATAATAATAAATAATAATAATAATAATAATAATAATAATAATAATATTTTTTTTTCACACACATTGGAATTGAAGTACTAAATACGGGCACATCCAAGCCTGTAAATGGCTTGTTTGATGGCGCCCATAAAAATTAAAAAAAAAAACGTTATCGTGATTCCACAATGTAAGACTAAAAGCCGAACTATAAAAACAAAAAAGTAGCTAACGAAAAAAAAGGAAAAAAAAAGAAACAGGCACGAAAACGGTTAAGCGAAAACAGAGTAAGAGGGGGAAAAAATAAAAAAAAAGGCGAAGCAAAGTTAAAATTAACCTAACTAATTACAGTTCGAGCTCGAAGCATGCAGACCCAGCAAAGAGAAGCTAGATGAAATCAAAGTTAGTGCACTTAAGTTTCTTCTTCAGTTGTTTCAGGAATGTAATATCAGTGAAAGTGTCAGGGAGGGCGTTGATCGCATACCGAACGTAGTAATTCCAAGTGCAGTTACCGTACCTGGTCGAAAAAAATTGGCACTACAAAACGAGGAACGCGACGAAGTATTCAGGGGGACTGGAATGGTGTTTTGAACTAATTTTTCCAAAAGCTACGGAGCACTACCGTTTGTATGAAAAGAAAACGCAGATTAGGCAATTGAAGACTTCGAAAAATATCATTAATGGTGGATAAATTAGAATATGCAACGCTTATCAGGATTCCTTTCAATAAAAAATTAACTTTGGACTGCCAACGTCCCGAACAGTAGCCAAACACCGAAACGCCGTATCGAAGAGTTGGATACACTAAAAACGAACCTCTTAAAGTGTTCACCTCTTCACCTATTTTTTTCTCAATGAAATTATCATCTTATTAACATTCTAACTCCTCAAGAAACATCTAGCTTCAGAGCTGAATTTTCAATTTTTTTAGGGTATAGACACATGGGAGTTAGTTTCTCTTGTCTTCTTTTTCACTGTTTTCAATTCATTATGTCTTATTTGCCTTCTTTATGCAAAGCCTAGTGGACGCTTTCAGGTTACAATTAAGTTATATTAAATATTTTGAACCTCACAAAAAACAGAAACGCATTTCTATAACCAGACGTGTCCCGGCCGTCCTGCCGCCGCCACCAACCTACATATGTTGCAGCACGACGATGGCATTTTCGGCACGAATCAACACAGGCCGACAATGGCCCTACAGCATCTAGTCAGTTGGTGCAATGCCAATTATCCACATTACCGGCTTGTGCGTCACAACAGATATTGAGGAGACACTGCCCGCATTTCACAGATATGTGAAAACCTGGGAGGTTTTGTAGCAATGTACAGCCTCTTTTTCCTAGTGTCTTCATAGTTCACCTCCAAATATCAGTATTTTCGGGCCACTAAAAGAATGGTGAGACAAATGTTTGATATGGAGTCGGAGCGAAACATGACGAAAAAGGATGATTGTCTCTCAATATATTCTACGTCCTTGTTTGCATACTTTCTTTACTAAAAGAAGAAAAGACTAACAAAAACAACGGAAGTAGATATTTTTTTTTAATTGCGAAGTTATTGAAATGTGGTCAAATCTCAAGAGCGCCACAGGCGCCTAAATTATATGAATTTCTAAATGCAAAATTTCACTGGGAATGGGCGCGGCGTTTCCTTTCCCGTTGATTTCTATGATTATATCCTGAATTTCGTTTGATATGTTTATTAAGTGATGGTGTCCTGAGGTTTATGGCAATTGGATTGAGAATTGGCTATTTAGCACTGCAATTGTTTACTACAATTTATACGGTGTCATACACCTTTGTAACGCCATCAGGAACCGTATATCCTACCAAGGCTGGTTTCTCTCCCTGAGGTTGCAATGGCACGTGTTTCTCCCCACAAGTGTTGATATATTTTTGATAAGCACGTTGAAGTTTCAAAATCTTGTTTCTAGACATGTCAATGTCTTTGAGAAAAAAGGACTGGAAAAACAATTTTGCTCTTGCAGTGTGTCACCTAGCAAACACTGTTAGGCAAAGAATAAATACGTGAATGCAATTAAATCGACTGGATCAAATTAAAATTCAACAGAACTTTTAGATCGAAATGTTCATCTTCATATTATCTTGGTTTTGTACACATCTTGTTGATCTTAGAAAAATCTACGGAGTTGGACCCTGAGATACACACAATGTAATTATCTTAAACGTTTAAAAATATTTTATACGTTTGATAATATATCTTTATTATACCCCTCTAGTTCATGCAGAGCTGCTGTCGTAATGTCCAACTCCATTTTTGCATGCATAAATTGCCTTAAATACCTGTGTTTGTACTTGAACGTTTAGATAATAGAGTCGTTTAGTAGACCGCATTTTAGTGATACGCTTTGCTAGCAAGACCAAGCGCCGCCATTTTAAAGCATGGACTGAGCACTCCTCCGCGAGGCCCGCTATCCTCAGGGTGCAGTCTAATAAATCTTTATTTTAACTGCATGCAGGCGTTTTCAGAAATTATATCTATAGTGGGGTAATATCTTCTGGTTCTAACGAGCTAGCAACACGTGGGCTCGACTGAACAACTTATAGTAAAGCTTCAAATGAAAAGTGTTCTTGCAGTTGCGTGCTAATCTCTTGGAAAACCTGGAAAACACCCAGTTTCGTTATATGGGATACGCATTTTACAAACATAGGAATAAACATTTGCCCCTGCTCATGCCTTGCGGCGCTTATTTCTGTTTTTTCCATGGGAGGTTAATAGACGTTTGAAATATCAGAACAAATATCACTACACTTTGTTTGTATTTCATAGTCATACATTTTTTTGCACGCCTTTCCTTTAGAACAGAGAAACGTAACACGCCCTACGTGCAAATAATATGTTTTCTTTATATGAGAGCATTTCTCTTTTCGTAGCGTCCATCTACATGCTGAGATCATTTCTACCATGACATTGTGTGTCAATGACCTGAGGCATACGTTAATATTTTTTTATTGCATGTGAAAAATGAGAAATATTTTAAATACAGACAATAAAACAATTTATTCGAAAGTGCTTTATTTACATTTCGATTATTTGTATGTAATTATTATGATTGTTAGCTCTCAAGAAATACTATGAAGGGGCAATTTGCTCAAAAAGAGTTACAGAAAATGTTGAATCATTTGCCTTTTCGTGATTTATTCTCGTGACCAATTATACAAGTCATGCTATGGTCGCCAAAGGACCAAGACATGAACTATAGCATTTCATGTATTTTTAACTATACTTACAGCTCTACCTAATATTACCACTGTCTTTGACTCCCAATCATGGATTCGAATGTGTCGTTAGAGGGAAAGAAGTGTAGGGTGGCCGCGAAATCTCAAGTGTGTATCAAAAAAGGACAAAAACAATTTACACCTGGTAGTGACAAAAACAAAAATGTCAGAAAAGAATGTATTTTAGTGATGCATTTTTTCTTACTGTATTTCAAAGCCTTACCCTCCTCTAACAATATAGACGAACTTGCCAGGACTAATGATGGACGAGTTCGCAGACGACCGAGTTGTTAATCATCGTAACTTACGGCGCTGTTTCCCAGTACACTCTAAGAAAAAAGGTAGTCATTAGTGACTACCCTTGAGGTGGTAAAATGTTGTCCCAAATATAGCGAGCCCCAGCGTAAAAAATGTCGAACCCACACCTAGTCAAAAAGCAGGTAGTCAAATTTGACTACCCCCTTAAAGCAACATGGCGGCCGGTTAGCGAGGCTCGAATTCCCCGGTAAGGCCTCGCGAAGAGCATGGCTTTTCAGCTGAGTGAGAGAATAGAGCGCATACGCCTATGCGACGTATTCCAAGCATCCGTCCTCAGACACCGGTACCGTACCTACATCCCGTAAGGACGGGAGTGTGTGCGCCGGAATTGCCGCGATTGCCTCCTACGGCATCTCTCTAGATTGACTATTTTTACCACCGGCTGAGAACGCTCAAAAACGTAATCGTTACACGAGGAATGGCCATGCTGACATTTTTGTACGAAACGTATGCTTGTCGTATGCGGCGATGAATCGCTAGGCGCCTTCGTCGACACCGACGAGAGGCGTATAACTCGCACCAACGCTACCGCTATTTTTTTTCTAGTTTTGGTTCACCTTTACCAGCGTGGTTATCCAATCGTGCGCGTGTGTGCCTGCACTTTGCCGCTCTTCGACACAAAACGAGAATTTAGGTGGCTGAGTGGCACAAGTATTACGATTTTTGTCGAATTGAGAAGCAGGGAAGGTCTGTGGACCGCAGGCCAGCCAGACCAGCTGTTTGTAGATCAATAGCTACACGACTGGCTCGACACTTAGCTTGTTGAATCAAGCGGCAGCTTGCGCCACCTAGGAAGTGTAGCAGTAACCGCTAGATGGCACTAAAAAAAGAAAACATTCCTGTACCGGTTCATACTACTGAACTACTTGCTAAAGCATATAAAATAGCGCAAAAAGACAAGGACAAGAAGTATACAGGGCAGCCGTTAACTTTCAACTAGTTTTATTCAGGAAAACAAACATATATATACACACGAGAGGCAGTGTTTTACTAAGCGCGTACAACTACTCAGACGCCGACACACACACCGACCAAGGTACAGAACATTTACAGGCACATACAACTCCAACGCAGCACATCGACTCTCTACTCTAACCACCCTTAAGACCCGATTCGTATATATGCCCTACCACATTCTGACAAGGATTACGCAAGTGACTGCCACTGTTTACTAGATGAATACAGAATGTGTTTGCAAGTACTAATGGTAGGCAAGTGGTCTATGTATTTAAATTGGCGGGCTAGACACATCTCTTAATCTAGTGCTTTGAAAGGCAACATGATGTGAAAGCAATCGGCTAAAGTAACACTACACGGCATGCTCCCGATCAGTTTCGGTTTCAGATTCACGCAGTGATAAGCTTACGCAAGCCATGTTGCCTCATGCTCGTTCCACGCGTGCAATAGCAGCAAACGTTACAACAATATCTGCTTTACTGGACAGTAACCGGCTAAAGGTAACATAATTTGTATTCTTGTGTTGTTCAATTCGTTATTTGTTTCCTTAATTGTAGCGGGCAAACGCTGGCAGCATGTTTTCCCGAGTTGGTCGAGTGACGGATGAATCGAACTACTCGCTCTACTTTAAAAAAAAAAAACAAAATTAAACTTACGTAATAAAAGTATTGGGGTACAATTATATGTATAAAAAAAGTAGCATAGCCGAGTTTTTTTTATATGGTGCGTTTGACCCGCATGAAATTATTTTAAACCTTTCATTTTTGTGATTGCAGCAAAAGATTGGCAATTCCTAAGCATGGGGACACTTCATATAACCAATGTCTTAAGCTAAACAAATTAGGGCAATAAATATATATAAAGTGGCTATAATGAAGACAAAGTGTCCAGGTGGCAATTGTTTGTATTCTTTTATTTTCCGAACCTGATATACCATTTTATATTGAAAATATTTTCCTTTCACACATAATTAAACGTTTTGAAACAACCTAGTAGGTACTTTTGAATCATTGTTCAAATGGAAATTTGAAAAGGAGCCTTTTCCAGCACTGGTATATCATACTGTAGTAATTATAGTAATCATACTTTCGGAAGCCATGGAAACAACCTTGCACTCTTCTTGGATGGCACCTTTGAATATGAAACAAACCAATAAACGTATATGAAAACAGGAAACATTTAACCGAAAAACAATGATATGTAAGTATTACAAACATATTAAGTAATCAAAGTAGGCAACACCACAGTCATTTCATCATTCTAAAAAAATATCTTAAAAGAGGTATAACACAAAAAAGGATGTGATTTACACCAAGCAAGAAACTAGGCCATAGACCCAAAGTTTAAAAAATAAAAAAAATATGAGGGGGTACCCAAAAGTATCTGGAATGAATTTCAGGAGGCCAGGCGTTTGTAGTACCAGCATCCCCTCTAGCAGCACTAAGCGGCATCCTTCCCGAGTCAGTGTGCCGACCGGTGTCGTCTGCTAAGGATCTAGCGGCGTGTAAAATTTTACCCCAAGCGATTCAAAATTATTTTTCGCTTTTTGCAATGTCTGACTTCAAGACCCTTACACATTCACAAAACGATTTCCTTTCAAGACTTTTCATACGAGCGAACAGACAAAATTCACACGGGGCGAGCGAGGTCCTGAGAATACGGGAAATGGAGAAGCGGTATCATGATCATGTTTGCATAAAAAATTGTTGCACTGACAGGTAAAACACCTGATTAACAGTTTCACCAACGGGAACAAGCTCGGAGTGAATAATGCCCAAATATTTTATGTTTTTATCAGTTGAGGAGGTTGAGGGTCGCCCTGAACGAGGTTGGTCGTCGATCAATAATTCACTGGCCTTTAATCGAGAAACACACACATAGACTTTAGATTTCTTATTAGCATCTTCCTTGTAAGCTCTCTTAAATATTACAAGAGTTTCCGGCAGTTTTTCCAAAAAACAAAATTTCACGGCCGCATGCTGTTCCGATATCCGAGATTGCAAAAAAAAACAAGAAAAAAAACAAGATACGGTTTTGAAGCGCTTCGAAAAAACAAACATAGCAGACAATGCCAGTCGGCAAGCCCACTCGGAAGGGCTGCTGCTAAGCGCTGCTAGATGAGGAAGCTGGTACTACAGACGGCCTGCCTTTCAGAAATTCATTCCGGTTACTTTTGGATCCTCCCTTGTATGGTTCACTGTGCCAAAAGCATTTCATATATGCCATGTTTAAAAAAAAAGATGGCAACCGGTCAAATAGGCTCAAAAGAACTTATGCGAAATTGCTTTGTGATCGGACAACACTGAGAGCATCGCCATTTTAATGTTGGCAAGCGTCGTCGGTACCAAAACACGGTGGAGGCATCGGAGAGAGCCGTAAGGGCAGTGTGCGATAGCGCAGCAGCTGTGTTTTCGCCTTCTGACCATAAAATGTGGACGAACAGTTTAAACAACCTACCACAACTGTCTGATTAAACTCTAGGAGGCCTCTGCACGCTGGCAACAACCTCGTCGAAGCAGTGCAGCAAGTCCTACGCCTTCACTGTGGAAGCTTACACACTGCGGGTTGTCGCCAGTGTGTGCGTAGGCCTCCTGAAGTTTTATCAGACAGTTGCAGCAAGTTGTTTAAACTGTTCGACTACGTTCCATGGTCGGAAGGCGAAAAACACAGCTGCCGCGCTATCGCACACAGCCCGTACTGTTGTCTCCAACGTCTTCACCGTGCTTCTGTACCGACAACGCTTGCTGACATTAAACTACCGACGCTCAGTGTTGTCAGACTAACAAGCATTTTCGCATCAGGTTTATTGAGATGAGGCAATTTCCTCTTTAACATCAAGCAACATCGGCCAGAGTTTGTGCCCAAACAATGGCGGACTTCGATAATTGGTGCTGCAGCTACCATACTCCGTTGACCTCTAAGCTGAGACTGCGCTTGTAGCTGCGTCCTCGTTAAACCAATTATACCTCTCTGTTTTGCCACGTCATCACGCTCCCGCCCATGCCCTTACTCACGCGCAAAGAGCGAGGTCCTGTGATAAGAGCAGTGATGTCATTGGTCGAAGTTATTTTGGAGCAGCTATTGGAGAAGCCAATACTTCATTTTATAGAAGCCAAAAGAGCTTTTGGAGCATAACGGCGCACTTCATTTTCATTTATATCACTGCAAATCTGAGGAGGAGAGACGGCAAATATTAGGAGAAGAACAATCTCTAGCTGTTTAGTTGCATGTGGAAGTACCAGACACAGTAAACCAAGACGGTTGATGAAGGACAGCGCAAACATCCGTGAATTAATATTTTAGGTACGAAATCCCACTGAACAAATCTTAAAATACAATATTTTTGAGTACCTAGATTTATGTGTTCTTCAAGTTCAAGGGGGAGTTGTAACAAAACAGCAATTCTTAAATCAGACAAAAACAAAGCATAAAAAATAAACCTGCAAAAGAGTTCATATATACCTTCACTCTAAGAAAAAAAGGGTGTAGTTGGGTGCATCGGGCGCACATGCACCCTTTTCCTGAAAGATGCACCCTGCGTTACCCAACCAGTGCACTTGTACACCGACAATGAGCATCCTCCAATCCCTTAAAAACTTCTAGGTGTATCAGTGCACCCCCACGCCAGCCACAGGACCCCATCAGCTTGTGCTTGGATTCCCTCTTGCGGGTCACTTTCTGGGTTGGGCAGTTTCTTAGGAAGTATGGAGCTATCCTGTACATTCGGTATTGACAGTAGAGTAGACGCAATGCTTGTTTTAGGCCAATCGGGTCTCCGGGTAGGATCACGTGACTACAGTCTCCAAGCTAGAGATAAGGCAGAGCACGGCACCGGCCTGAAGGCCAAGGCCACGGGTAGCATCCACTGCACTATTAACTTTTGGTCGAACTTTCCTTTCGTTGTGTTCATTGTTGGGTTGCCCCTGAAGATAAGCCTTTGCGAGCGCGCCCCCCTTTTGGCCTTGAAGAAGTTGCTATTTTTCTTTTTCTTTCTCTCGCTAAGCTGGAAGCATGGAAGAAGTTGCGCAGTTGCCGGACCAATGAACCGGAGGTTTTACATCCCTCGACTCCGCTGTCTGGGCGCGGGTGACGGTAGGAGCGTGATCATGTGGTAAAGGTTTCACGGATGACGTAGTAGCTTTTCCCGACCTCGGAATGTCGGATTTTCGGCCTAGTTTCTTGTGTGCTGTGCTGCGACCAGCGGGGCTGCCGTAGATGTCGTCCGCGACAACGTATTCGAGTGTAGTGTTAAGAATGGAACCTTCGGCGACCTTCTTCGAGTTTCAACGCTGCGGAAACGAGTCACGATCTGTTCAGGACAGTCGCCCGCCTGTCTGGGCCTGCCCGAAACGAGTCTCAACGCGTCCGTGACGTCAACGGGACGTGTGTGTGTGTGCGTGTGGGTTCGTGCGCTCCGGAAGGGGAGAGAGGCATGGCCTAACTGCGGAGAACCATGGCTATGACGCACTTCTGGCTACGACGCGGCGGACTTTGCTGCAACGCACTTGGCGGTTGCACCTGCTGCCCTGGCGGAGAGTGAGGGAGAAAACGGACCCTATATAAGGCGGAGCGTGAGGCTGCTCCGTTGTTCTCTCGGATTTGACGACTGTATCGCTACCATGTAATTAAACCGTTCGTTACGTTACCAATTCTCCCACCTCCTCTGGACCCCTGGGTTCTTCACTTCGGGGAATGGTCGTCGTCACGAGCCAGGAAGCCTCCGGACGTGCGGCTTAAACCCCGCGTCGAACAACTGGTTGGCAGCGGTTGGGATCGGACCATGCGACATCGTACTACATCTGTGGGTGAGCGTTTGGACTTTGCTTTGAGATTCGCCAGGCTTCAGATTATGGGTAATTAATTTTGAACTGCTGGGAATCCTTAGTGTTTGACTCGTGCGCTAGGTTTTGGTATAACCTCGCGACAAGTTTTAGAACAAAGCCAAAGCTAAAGAGCAGCGATCATGGATCTAATGAGGTTACTGAGAACAGATTTACTCTGTTTATGTGAAGAATTGGGTGTGGAGGTGGAGCAAAAGATGAAGAAATCTGAGATCTGTAAAGCTATTTCAGAAAGCGCGGAAGCAGAGGAAATTAAAATTGCGTGGGAACTGCTTCAGAACGCTAAGAGCGAAGCTGCGGCGAGAGAGGAACAGACTGCAGCGAGAGAAGAACGAGCGCAGACTGCTGCGACCGAGGAGCGAGCGCTGAAAAGGCTAGAGCTCGAAATTGAACAACAGCGATTAAACTCGCAGAACAGTAGAGTTGGGGCTCCGGTACGAGCAAGTGAGACCGAGTCGTATCAAATGAAGAAGCTGCTGCAGCCGTTTAAGGTTGGGGAAGACGTGGGCCTGTTCTTAGTTAACTTTGAGAGGACATGTGAGAAGTTGAGCTTCGCCCCAGAAACGTGGCCGCAACGGTTTTTGACTTTATTGCCCTGTGAGGCTGCAGAGGTTGTCGCTCGCCTTAGTGCTGGAGACGCGGACGACTACGACAAGGTGAAGTCCAGCCTTTTGAAGCGGTACCGCCTTTTTGCCGAGGCGTTCCGTCAAAGGTTTAGAAACGCATCCAAAAAGAGCAGCGAGGGCTACTCGGAATTCGCGTACGGGCTTAAAACCAACCTGATAGAATGGTTGAAGAGCGAGGAAGTGTACGAAAGCCGAGACAAGGTAGTCGAGTGTGTGTGCCTCGAACAGTTCTTTCGTAGCATTCCGCAGTCAGTCAAGCTCTGGGTGCAGGATAGGGTGGGAGTCGACTCTGTCGAAAGGGCCGCTGAGCTAGCCGAAGAGTACGCAACGCGTAGAAAGCTGAGCGAAGAGGAAAGCGAACCCGGCCGGAGCGATCAGCGCAAGACCTTCCGACAGGGAAACGGCTCGCGAGAAAACGGGCCCGAGAAGCCCGAAGCACGACAAAAGGTCCCAGAAAAGAGCGCAGAACACTCGAACGGAGACGAGGCGCGGAAAAGCCAAACAGGGCAGTCCGAGGCAAGGAAGCCGTTCCTGTGCTACAACTGTCAGGAGCCGGGACACACAGCGGCCAGATGTAAGAAACCGCGGGTTGTGTTCTCGTACGTGAACTGTAGTGACGGGGACCTGAAGCTTCTTCGTCCCTATCTTCACGAGCTCCAGGTAAACGGAAAGCCGTGCAGGGTGCTTCGGGACAGTGCAGCGAGGATGGACGTTGTTCATCCGTCGTATGTAACGCCATCCGATTTTACTGGAAAGGTAGTTTGGATCAAGCAGCTGCTCGAAAAGCACAGTGTCTGTCTGCCTATGGCGACAGTAAAGATAACTGGCCCGTTCGGAGAGCTAGTGACAGAGGCGGCTGTCTCGCAAACAGTCCCGTTGGAGTATCCTTATTTGTTTTCTAACCGGTCAGATTTCCTGCTGCGCGAAAGGGGTCAACAACTGGGAGAAGGGCTAGTTCAGTCGTGTACGAGGTCCAAATCGCGTCAGGTCGCCCCTTTGTTGACGAGGGATCCAGAGCCAGAGGCAGCTGACGGGGAGCAAGCACTCCCAGAGTTGGAGGCAGAAAACCGGGATGAGAGGGACCAGGTTGTAGAACAGCCTGACCTCGTAGCACTAGAAAGCGTACGCCGTCCCAACGCGCCGGCTAAAAAGGCGGAGGAAGACGGGATCAGTGAAAGATCTCTCGTAGCTCCGGCTTCACGTAACTTTGGCCCTCTGCTACGAATAGACAGAGTGTCTTTGACAGTCGAGCAGAAGAGCGACCCTAGTGTGTCAGGGTTTCGCTGTACAGCTCAGGAGATTGCTAGGACCAATGTGACGGGGAATGAAAAAGGCGGATTGTTTTATCGGCGCTATAAGGACCGCATTTTCACGTCTAGAAATCACGTGAAAATCGATCACTATGACATCAGCGTAAGAAAAAGGAAAGTCAAATTTAACGGCAATGCCGATGGGTTGAGCAGATTTTTCTGACATCACGAAAAAGAGTAGGGATGATCTCAGAGGTCTTCGTCATCCACGGGAATGAGGATCTAAGTGGGGGCACTTCGTTAAAACCCAAAAAAGACCTCACAAATTGCGAAGAGTTTTTGTCTTTTGTATTTTGTTCATTGTGACCTCGTTGGAAAAATGAGTTTTGTTTTGTCGGCAGCGGGTCAATTTGCATTGTTTTACCAAATTTTGGTAATCCGTAATCCAGTCTGGCGGGTCTCTGGCGGACTCCGAGCGTTTGACTGCGGTGTGGCGTGGTGTTGTGGGGGACGTTTCCGCTGATGCCTCCGCTGTGAGAGGTTTGGGAGTTTGTTTGGTGTTTGCAGCGTCTTCTCAAGGCCTACTCCAAGCCCACCTCTTCAGGCCAGCGATTGTACCACCGGCCATTCGAGGTTTCCATGGCCCCGGAGGGGCTGTTAAGAATGGAACCTTTGGCGACCTTCTTCCGAGTTTCAACGCTGCGGAAACGAGTCACGATCTGTTCAGAACAGTCGCCCGCCTGTCTGGGCCTGCCCGAAAAGAGTCTCAACGCGTCCGTGACGTCAACGGGACGTGTGTGTGTGTGCGTGTGGGTTCGTGCGCTCCGGAAGGGGAGAGAGGCATGGCCTAACTGCGGAGAACCATGGCTACGACGCACTTCTGGCTACGACGCGGCGGACTTTGCTGCAACGCACTTGGCGGTTGCACCTGCTGCCCTGGCGGAGAGTGAGGGAGAAAACGGACCCTATATAAGGCGGAGCGTGAGGCTGCTGCGTTGTTCTCTCGGATTTGACGACTGTATCGCTACCATGTAATTAAACCGTTCGTTACGTTACCAATTCTCCCACCTCCTCTGGACCCCTGGGTTCTTCACTTCGGGGAATGGTCGTCGTCACGAGCCAGGAAGCCTCCGGACGTGCGGCTTAAACCCCGCCTCGAACAGTAGCAAGATTTCCAGTGTTTGAAAAGTCCTACGCGTATATCGGCAACAAGCGATTTCTTCAAAAAAGCCCAAGGAATTCATGTGATGCGTTTTGTGTTCGGTTTGGCAAATTACTGTTTTTGCCACATCGTGTTGAATCTTCACGGACCCCTTTCCTTTCGTTTTTGTGTTTGTGTTGTGCTGCAGCGCCCGTGTCGACATATATTTCGGATTACATGTTTCGAGTCTGGTATTTTCATCGTAAGTGCTCTGCAACCTACTCCTTTGCAACAATTGACCGTTCCGTTCCGGATTACCTCTAGAATTAGGCAGTGTCTATTTTCTAGCAGCCGGGAGAATAATTTCCCCGAAATTTTATCGGCAGTCGCCTGCCATTAGCTGACTACAATTATGTGACAACTGTATGTAGAATACTGACTTTCTTAATCTCCTGGCGTTCTGTGAAAACACGTTTTCGCTGATACACGTTCTGTATACACGTTTCATCGTCACTCGTTACGCAAAATGCACGCTGTAGGCAGGGTTGGGCAGTATCGCGATACAAATGTATCGCGATAGTATTTCAGAAATACATTTCGTATCTGTATTTCTGTATCGCGATACATTTTTTTCACCAGTATCTGTATTCCTGTATCGGAATACATTTGGATTGTGTCTTTGTATCGCGATACAATCAGGATGAATTGTATTTCGTTACATTTCTTGAGAAAAACTCTCCCACCCCCCCCCCCCCAAAAAAAAAAAAAAACTCCGAACGCATTTTTTGTTTTTTTAACTTTTGAGGGCACCAGGGTGAGGGTGATACTGGGTCATTGTTACTATGCTGCCCTTCCTTTCGAATCTCCAAACTATTTTGCTATGCGTTCTTTTCTCTCCTCTGAGTCGGGGACTCGAACCAGGTGGCGTGCCAGGAGTGGAGTCAAGAGCATCTTCTGACGCAGGTCTTTAGGTAGGGATCTCTTGAGTCACTGTTTCCTGGCATCCAATGCCCGCTGCTAACCGTCTCTCCTGCCTTAGCGTACTCAGTACAGCCAGCCGACAAAGCTGACTCACACTCCGTTGCAGCACGAGCCTGGCGGTGGTTGGTTTGAAATCGTAGGATGACTCGCGCAATGAAGTTCAACACATACTCGAATGGGTCTGCGGCTGCGCCCGTAATATTGCATGGCTCAAGGGTGCGTCATCAGCCGACGTGAACGTGACCCGCTGCTCTGGTGATCCGAAACCGAGGAAGGAATCCAGACCTGGCCTCGCGGTGCCAATCCAGACTTTGTACACCTGCGACTCTTCTCGAGCGCGCTGTTTCTCGGAGAGCTCGCACCTGTGCCGGCAATATAAGGTCGCAATCCACGAGGTCTTGGTTTGGATAATGCTAGGCGAGACTTGAGGACTGCAATTCATGCGTCGGTGGCGAAGGGTCGGCAGGAAGGACCTTCACAACAGGGATTCCACCGTATCGTTTTTTCCACCGTATCGTTTTTTCAACCGTAACAGAAGATAAGACGTGTGTTCCAGGATGATTCAGGTGGTCCACTATTCTCGAAAATTCCAAATAACACTGCCTGCACAATCTTCAACGAGGTAACCTACAACGAAAGTACGTATTGTCCTCTCATACAGCACCGTGGTAGTTTCATGTTCATGGCCACACCTACAGATAAAGAATACCAGTTCATTTCACCTTGACGTCATGTGATCAATGTTGACATGGGCATCCTTATTGGACAGGGGCGTTGTTACGTTTTGATGAGATTTAGGGTGACATCAAATTTATTTTTAGGTCGAAGTATTTTCGCATCCCTCGTCAGACAGATAGGATGTCAGGAAAAGGACCGCGGTCAGTTCTTGATGGAACGTTTTTTTTTTATTTTTTTTTTTTTATTTTGAGCTCATTGAAGACTCCTCGCCGTTAGAAACCAATATCTTCAAGGCAAAGCGCCAAGCCTACTGGAAAGTAATTTCGGGATCAAAAACTTCCACTTCAAACTTCAAGCTTCATCTCAGTTGGCATCTCAAACAAATTTGAAAAATGTATTTCAGTATCAGTATTTCTGTATTTGTATTTCTGCCATTCCTAAAATGTATTCCTGTATTTGTATTTCCAAATACTTTTTGCCTCTATTTAAAATGTATTTCCGATACGTATCGCGATACATTTTTACAGATATATTTTAGTGTCAGTATTTTAGCTACTATTTTAATGTATCCCAGTATTTGTATTTCCAAATACATTTTTGAGTATTTCTGCCCAACCCTGGGTGTAGGGACATTTTGTCGCGCATTCCTGTATTTGTATTTCCAAATACTTTTTGCCTCTATTTAAAATGTATTTCCGATACGTATCGCGATACATTTTTACAGATATATTTTAGTATCAGTATTTTAGCTACTATTTTAATGTATCCCAGTATTTGTATTTCCAAATACATTTTTGAGTATTTCTGCCCAACCCTGGCTGTAGGGACATTTTGTCGCGCGTGTATCTCTGAGGCGCGTGCTCACCGAACTCAGCCTACCCGTTCACGCCGCTTCGTCCCGACAGTCTGCGGCGGCTCATTACAAAAATGTTAACCAACCTGTCCCCCCCTCCCCCCCCCCCCCCCCCCCCCACCGTACACGTCACTTCGTGGGTACAGCCTTTGATGAAACGTCGTTCGATGAATGAATGGCGACTGCGGGTGGAATTTCGTGGAAATAATTCTGCCGGCTGCTTGGAGAATAGACACTGCCTAAGACTCACTTCCGTTTCTTGTTTGCTTAGTAATCTTCTCAGTTGTGTAACAGCTTCTTCGTACCTCTTCATATATCACGGATTGCTTGCAAGTTTGTACTTGTTTACGGAATAAGCTGTCTAATAAACTTCTATGAGATTTGAAAACAATCCCCTGTGTCCGTTTACCTGCCTTTTTGCTATCACCGGGGCGCCTACATTTTTTAAGGGTTTCCTTGATGGGTTTATGAAGTTAGTTATGAAGTGAAGTTGATAAGTTTATGAAGTTAGTTATGAAGCGGGCGCATAAAGTGGTCTGACCATGCACCTTTGAATCGGGTGCATCTGTGTTCTCTTCGTATTCAGTGGATGTAGAAAGAGGTGCAACAGTACACTATTGAACGGGGTGCTCCTGTGTTCCCTTTGAGAGCAGTAGGTGTAGAAAGGGGAGTAATGGTACACTATTGAGTGAGGTGCGTCTGTGTTCCCTTTGAGTGAGGCGGGTTTAGGAAGAGGTGCAATGGTACACCTACGAACGGGGTGCATCTGTGTTCCCTTTCATTTCATTGGGTGTAGAAAGAGGTGTAGCCGTACACCATTGAATGGGGTGCACCTGTGTTCCCTTCGTGCGAGATTTCTGTAGAAAAAGGAGTACATGAGCACTCCACCAACGGGTGTACACGAACTCCCATATTTGGGGTGTGCAAGTGTTCCCCCAAAGGGTCTAGTATATGTGACAAGCACTTACACCCCCTATGGGTGTACCCCATGACACCCTTTTTTTAGAGTGTTCTTGCACCACGTCTCGCTCTGGAGGAGTACCTTTCCCCTTAGGACGGGGTGCGCTGCGGCTAGGCAAGACACGCAACATCGCGACGCCAAGTTCACAATTGTCGCTTCACTGCAGTACACTTTTATGCGGGAAGAAGCGCACTCAACAAAGCTAACTAACCCACTAGAAAAGATCACGAGACTTATTGCAAAACTTCTGAGTACTGTCAGTGCTTGGTACGAAATGAAATCTAATAGTACGTTATTTTACCCGATTATCGAAAGTCCTGGAAACCCGCACTAGCCTACCCTAACGATCTGGTCCAGTAGCAAGCTGTTATATTTGGTGCAAATGGCGCAGCAATCACATCACTGGGTGAAACAAAGGGAGGTGGCTAATTGGTTCGGCAGGCACTGTAGTCTCAGCTTAAGGGTGAACAGAGTATAGATGGTGCACACTTTTGAGAGGGGTCTATTCAAGGGCAGCTGACAAGCTGTCGGTTGCTGCAATACAAATAGAAAAAGCGCATACTGCAATGTTCACTCGTCTCCTATCATTTTTAAATAGCCTTTGTTCTTGCCATGGGCAACACTGGAGCCCACGGCTGCCGGCATGTGGTGGTCGAGACCGGTTAACGACGACAACTGGGTTATTGCATACAATACGTGGCCTTGTGGGCTGTTGGGCTGGTGGCATCGATTACAAGATGGGCTTTGTCTGCTAACCCACTTTCGCGTCTTTTTGCTGGTGCTTTCCACATGAGGTGCTGTGCTCGGCCGTGGGCTCCTGTGTTGCAAACAGCAGTTCTAAATCACTATAAAAGAAAATAAAAAAGCAACAGGGTGACAAACCTGTAACAAAGTAGCAAACAGAGATGTGTTACGCTGGCGTCAAATGAAAAATCCTTTTGAATATTTTGACATTGCAAGGCAAACACAATTTAGGAAGTTTCACGGTCTAAACCAACAAGCACGCCAAAGGATGGAAGATCCATTCCACCCCTGGCCATGATCTGACGAGCAGCTGAACTCTCGTTACATCTTGAAGTCGCAATAGCTTCAATTCCAGTCTCTCGAGTTCACGAGCAGCAACCGCTGAAATAACAACATGCTATTTTTTGTATGATCACCACCACAATTAACATTTAGTCCATGCTGTATAGACTCAAACTTTTGAAGTTATAACATGCAACTATGCCTATGTCTTTTGTTGATGCACCTGGAACCATAAGTTACAAAACCAAAAAAAAAATAAAACAATCAAATTTTGTTGTCAATTAACCTTCTGGCCCTGCAGTGATTATGAAATTAAACTACAAGCATACACATATCAATTAAAAAATATGTTTAATATCTATCTTGAATGAACTGCTATATTTTTATTGTAAATGTCCCATTCTTGCAAGCACATCAAACGCTATGATTGAAATGTGACAGAGGCATCTTGGGACATTTCGGATGTGAGTCACCTCACCATGGCCATTGATAGCCTGGCTGCAAGCGTGCGAGTTGGCAGTGTCACCAAATACGTTACCAGGAAAAATATATTTTTCTCCATTAATTTATGCCAGCGCACCCACAGTGCCAAATGTTGCCCTCCTAGTGGTGTAGAACCACACATCTGAGAGAATGCATGAGGATCACACCGTCCAGGCTGTACAGTAGTCATGCCGCACCAAGAAGGAGGGCTGCCGTGGGTGCTCCAGATGCCCGCAACCATAGATGGCAACAGTAACCTAAGGTTGCCATCAATTGTCCCAATACACAGATCTCATTAAGCGTTCCACGCATGTGTGAGGCCGCCATAACTTTAGTTCACAGGAGACAGGCGGCAGTGCACGAGATGGCTCGTGTTGTCTCGTCATGCGCTAAGCTCCAGCAGGGTTCTCCCACAAGCAGAATGATTGAAGTTCCTTCGATGCATTGCGGCAGCGGCGCAATGCATCAAAGGAACTTCAATCTCAACTTCAACTTCAATCAAAGGAACTGGATGCGCAGCATCCTGAGGCTGCTGCGCATCCAGTCCTTCTACCCACGCAAGGCCTATTCGTGCTAAGACCATTGGAATTTTATGGAGTGAGATATTTTCATAGTAAAGTATTTGGTGTCATCATGTCACACCCTGGTGGTTTTCAACACCCAATGGGCTATATAGTTCCTCTTCACTTTCAAATAATTTTGTTACATCTGAAAGATGAGAGGTCGAAGCCAGAGACGGAGAAGGAAATCAGAAGAAATCAGAGGTGAAGCAAAGCGACTGACCAAAACGTCCTGGCTGAGCCAACGCAGGACATCTGTCTCTGAGGAGCGCGGGTTGGAGTACTGTGTTGCCTAACGCGGGGGCTCTTGAAGGCAGCCTAGCCCGGGCTTGGCTCAACTGCCGAGACCCCAGTTTCATCAGACGCGATACACCTAGCACAGCCAGGCATGCAGGGGTCTGAACCCATGCTGGGCTCGGGGCTCATGGTGATTGGTTATTGGTGACGCTATTCACCAAACACCAACAAGCGCGCAAGTCTTTTGTGGTGACGCAACCCTGTAAAAAGGCATTCAGTACATGAAGTAGATACTCATCGAGCCAAGCGAGAAATACGGTTCAACTGAAAACAGATGAAGGCACAGCTCAGACATATGATGGATGCCCAGGTGCGGTTATCTGTCACGTCCAACATATTTTACATGCTCCAAGTGAACTAACAGTTATTATAGATGAACTCAAAGCTACAAAGTAAAATGTGCCCAAAATACTGAAAGCTGAGCTAAAGTATGCACAGCTTTCTTAACCGAAATACCAAATAATGTTTCCGTTTCACTTGTCTTTCTTATCACGTGAGACCTCTTTTCAGCTACAAATGGAATGTTCTCACGTGAAACCTGTAACGTCATGCTAAATTTGGGTCTTTCCTCCTCCGCAGTGTGCTGGCGTATTCAAAATGAAATCAGGTGGTCTCATCTCGGTCTAAAAAAAAAATAATTGACAAGGTTAGTGCAGCCTTGGCAAAGCTTTTTCTAGAGGCTTCCTTAGATAGACCGACTGAGTTACGTGAAACACATGCACGATGAAGACAAGTATTGTACGATGGTTCCCACATCAAGCGTAGCTGACGTCCTACAAAATGTGGCATGGCACGTCCCGATGTCGCATTGTGGTGAGCTGGCTGACGCAAGCAGAAATTGCAACCACATATTTCGATCATTCAGAAGCCGTGTCAGCTCTGTGCAGTTTCAATGTTCTCATGTTCTGCGAAGTTACTGCAAGCACCATGAGTGACAAGGAAGATGTTGTGATATCACCTTCTCAACTACAAACAAACAGAGCATTGCAAAAACGACAATGATGCCGAGAAACGGTGCTAAAATGCTGAAAGGTAGTGCATGCTTTTTTTTTTCCAGAATGGGAAAAGGAATTACAACGGCCAGGGTCCTCTAGGGTAACAACTGCTACAAAGTCATGCAAGCAGTGTGGAAGGTGTTAGCAGTGCTGGGGCTTACGTTTCGTAATTGCGCACTTTGCCTGGTGTCAGGCGCCCGTCACTATATATCTCGAGCAGTGCGAGAAAGATGTAAGTAGGTAATCAGTGAGAGCCAGTCGAGCAGCACAAAAACAGGACCTGGAAGGGAACATGGGCTCAGCCAGCTTTGACACCAGAGAGGCCCGAGGCAAGGTGGGCTTTGAGTGGAGCCTGAGCAGAATGCACGAAGGGGGACCAGACAGGCCTTCCTTAATGTCCGTCACAAAAAGGTGCCTACTGCATACTATTGCGTGTATAAGAGGTAGAATTTGGGACGCAGTCTTTCCTCAAAATAAACTTCAGTCAGTTTCCTTGATCCCGGGTGTTGGTTGGGGTCTCGTGAAATGACAGCCCCTGCACGTTCTTGGCCACAGGTACCAAAACAATTGACAAAAACAGCACAGAGAATACAATAACGCACGTGAGGCTTATTCTCGTCGTTCACATTTCCTGCTTTGTATAGGGAGGTGATGCACCCTTGTGGTGATAGCTGGCAACCGGCAATTGAGCAGGCATTATCAGTATACAGGAGGCTATGCTCCATGACACCTAACCAGGCAGGTTAGTCATGAAGAGCTTGGCAAAAACTATCTTCTGGTACCCCGGTGTTGAGAAAGTCATTTAAGACCATGTAAGAAGGTGCAAGACATGTGCCCTGTCCTATTAAATGCCTCTGGTGCAGGTTCGGGTCAGCTGGTTGGATATCAAGCAACGCTGAACAGGGCTTAAATTATGCCGTACTGCTGGAGAGTTACGTAATACTGATCATGGTACACTCCGACACAAAGCAGATAGAAGCATCGGCCGAGACCACAGTGGAGGAGATGCCAGTTCCTGCGCGTACCTTAGTCGTTGATGAAGCTTCGTGGTGCGGGCGTGCTGGTGCACGCTGGTTCTTCGCCATAGGGTCTCGGGTAAGGAGGCCAATGAAGACAGCGACCGTCTTGTAAACGCCACCTTCTTCGAAGGCCGGAGCTGGGCGGCCATCTTGCGCGCTGTCTATATTCCATTCATGCCTAAGCTGAGACTGCGGTGGAAGCTACGTCTTCAATGGACCAGTCATACAACCCTCTTTCGTTACGTGCTCACGCTCCCGCTCATGCCCACTTGCCGAGGACTGGATCAGGTGATAAATGGAAGGCGGAGGATTTGTTCGGCAGGCACATAGTTCCCACTGCAGTCTCAGCTTAGGGGTGAACGGAGTATAGGGCAGCACGTCTCAATGCAATAAAATTTCAAAAGTCCAAAACTGGGTACAGCAGAGCGACCGGCCAAGGGGTAAAGGTCAGAAGCTTTGAAAGGCCACGTCTCAATGCAATAAAATTTCATAAAGTCCAAAACCGGGTACAGCAGAGCGACCGGCCAAGGGGTAAGGGCCAGAAGCTGTGAAAGGCCACGCCTCAATCCAATAAAATTTCGTAATGTCCAAAACCGGGTACAGCAGAGCGACCGACCAAATGGAAAAGCTCAGAAGGTTTGAAAGGCCACGTCTTGAAGGGCAGACGGGAACTAGACGATCGCGAGCGTTGAGACACTGAAGAACCTCAGGGCTTCTCTACTGTCCTGAAAGAACTGAAGGAACACAAGCGTTAGAACACTGGAAAGAACCTCAGAAGCTTATATACTGCCCTAAAAAAGTGAACGAGTCCGAGCGCAAGAACGTCGTGAAAAACCGCAGGGGCACTTTTCCCGTGGTTGAAAAAAAAAACCCGAGACTGTGCGTAAACGACACAACACTAAGAAGTATCTCTTTCTGCCCAGGAAAGAGTTAAACAGTCGAAAGAAGGGGATGGGCAGACACATCAAAACATATAAGTGGCTGACGCACCAATATGTAGTGGTAGCTGACGCACGAAAATGTAGTGATGCTCTGATGTAGAGGCGACTACGTTGGTGGTTCGACAATCAGGCTGCTGGTTGGCGGCAGGAGACATTCAGGAAGGGCCGGTAGAGCGGCACGGCTACGGGATGTCCTAACGGGTGACGATGCAGAGGTGATTGACTTTTAGGTTTAGATTTAATGAATCATAGAGCGGAACATCAAAACTGAAGAACACGACCGGCGAAAGAGGCGCGAGTTCAAGCTCGAGCTGGCGCTTATAACATCACAAGTAGCGCCCGTGACGACCGGACAATCTAGTAAAAGCCAATTACTGCACTGCCACTGAACTGCAACCCCTCCACTGAATTAAAAAGTTACCGCGCTACGTGCGTACAGCCAGAACATCACAACCAGGACGGGTGCAGCTTGAAATTCAACCAGTCCGAGATTGGGAAAAACAGTACAGGCGACACAGTCACAAGCGGTGACACAGTCACCTCTGAGCATGTTTACCCTGTCGATCCTCGGTCCCAGTGTTCAACGGTTCAATACGATCAGATATACAACTAGTTATTTTGTTGTAAGTGATCTTTACAATAAAATGCGACAAAAACAATATCCTTACCTCATTTCGGCAAACATTCACGACAAAGCAAACTGGTCGTTCGTTCATTGTTGATGCCAAGCAAGGCCCAGCTGTAAGAACCAGTGTTATTGCGCGCGCCAACAACATTTGTAATCCACCAATTTACGCGAACTGCACAACAGATGTGAACTTGGCGGATCTTAAAGGATCGCGAAAGCTAAGGAAGAACATAATTTATAGTCTTTCTCTAGTTATCTAAGCTACTAATATCATTTACGACTCCCTGCACGTGAACCTCAGATTCGAAAGTGACCCCCCCCCCCCCCCCCCCCCGGTCGTCACCTGAAGAAAGGTGGTCATTCCACTGCGGTTGGGGGTCGTCACTTCGCCCAAAGGCTAGTCACTCGCCCTTTGGGTTAGTCAAAACTTCCAAAACGCCATTTTGACTACTCGGGGTAGTCATTTTTGCTTAGAGTGTAGATACAGCAAACAGACGAGCAGAAGACCAAATTAGTAATGATCACAACGTGCTTCGCTATTTTCCAGTAAATGCAGCGACCAGACGAGCACTCTGTCACATGCTCGGTGCGCCTATATGAAGATGGCACAACAAGCTACAACCTGTTATGTCTCTACCCCGACGAGGCCGTGCTCGAATCACGGCGCACTATCAGGGACGGTCCGCAACACCATCGCTCGACATAGACACTCTCGAAGACACGGAACCAAGGCTTTTGAAAATCTGCCGAAGTTACCAACGTCAATGAGTCTTCATCTTCCTCTTCTATTGACATAAGAAAACTGCTGCGGCGAAGACTTAAACATCGGGGCAATGACAGAGGTTGTTGGAACTTATCTTCGCCGAAGCCAACAGCACCAGCACTTACATCAGCATCCCGCCAGTGACGCAATATCGTCAAGTCACCTCTGCTATATAAGGGGGACCCGCGGACTCGCGCTGCGGAGACACAATTAAACTGACCAGCGCTACCATCATCAAATCATGTCTCATTAAGCATCGTTGTACCTGCAGCCGTAACCCGGTCTGAAGCCTGCCTATCCCCCAGTCCTTAACAAACCATGGGTAACTCGGTCCTCTTCGAGCACGTTCCCTATAGACCCCGCCATTTTTATTGGTGTAATTTTTTGCAGAAAGGAGTGACGCCATCGAAATTAAAGAGGTTAGATGCCCCACTAAAATACACCTTTCGTTAAAATTTCAGATCGCAACATGCTGGTCTCGGTTTATTTCTTTGAGTTTAGAGCCAGCCTTGGGATTTTTGAAACCGCATATACTATATTTGGTGGTAGTATATTATTACTTCATATTGATTGTGTTAAAACGCTGAGGTGAAGGGGTAAAACCTGGTGCTCGCAGGTGAATTTTATGAGAAATGTACAAAATGTTGTATTTGTTTAATGTCGAGAGTTGGGCTAGTTGGTATTCGTTGATCATAATGTAAAAACAGCGCAAACAAACGCGGACGAAGGAGAAGAAACACGCAGACGGGACAAGCGCTGACTCGCAACTGAAACTTTATTACTTGAAAAAGGAAAAAGAAAATAAGATAAAGACACACACACCAGGAAGACCCCAAATTAGCACTCTCACTCAGACAAGCACGTGTTAGCCCCTTCCCCCATCAGCACCATCACATCACCGCGTGGCCAACTTTCACCCTCTCGCGCATGAATTCAAATTCTTTTTGTGAAAGCGTTATTGGGGGTTATTGTGGTGAAAGCGTGTGAGTGAGGCCTCAATAACGCTTTCACAAAAAGCATTTGAATTCATGCGCGAGAGGGTGAAAGTTGGCCACGCGGTGATGTGATGGTGCTGATAGGGGAAGGGGCTAACACGTGCTTGTCTGAGTGAGAGTGCTAATTTGGGGTCTTCCTGGTGTGTGTGTTTTTATCGTATTCTCTTTTTCCTTTTTCAAGTAATAAAGTTTCAGTTGCGAGTCAGCGCTTGTCCCGTCTGCGTGTTTCTTCTCCTTCGCCCGCGTTTGTTTGCGCTGTTTTTACATTATGATCAATGTATTTGTTTAGTTCTCCGGCTTTTATTTCATGTTGTGCTGAGATATAAGAGAGCGAGAACGTTCATTGGTTTGAACACTTTTTTTGACTTCTCTGATTTGAAAATGTGAATGAGGTGCGTAAATATTGTAATTACATCATTTTGCTTGTAAATCGATATCGCTATAGTTAAGAAAATCAAGTATTTCCAGGGATATTTTCGCACTTGAATGTCTTCGACAAAACAGACGTTTCGTTGGCCTACACGCCCGACCTTGGAATGATCTACACGCCCGAGCTTGGAATACCTCCAGTGAAAACCCCGACCTCCAGCGAAAAGAGAAAAAAGTTGTAAAATACCAAAATGTCTAGTTACGGTTTTTTCAATGGCCATTTAGCGCTTCGATGTCGTTTCTAGACGTCGCTTGTTCGGGAGATTCCGAACGCCCAACACTTCCGGTATATAGTCACGGATTGTTTAATAAAATACGCTGGTGTAGTGAGCTCTAATCATCTTATTATCAACACCCAGCCAGTCAGATTGCGGTATTTACCAATACGAACGCCTGTAAGAACAAATTACAAAGCGAAAAGTGTGAGCACAATAAGCCGTGCCGTGCGATTCTTACAATAAAAAAGGGCGTGTCTTGGTATGTTGCATACTCAAATGTGTTCCCGACACAAATGTGTCGAGAACAAGCTCTGTGTAATGATAGCTGTTTAATGAAATTCTGGAGCCATCGAAAACAATTAGGTTTTTTCTTGTACGCGATTGATATCCAAAACTTTACATGCAACGGCCTATACAAAGTAGACTTGCACGAGGTCCTGCCAATACGGAACACACGCATCGTAAAGCGTTCGCACTATATTGCTCCAATACCAGGCCGGTTGCGAAAGGACGGTACGTCAATACCTGCCGGATGTCTAGCTGAGGTGCAAAGTTGGTAAATTGCCCGATATTGGAAGATATTTTTGGCCAGTACTGGACCATCGTGTTTCAAACGCTTATTTAGTTTATTTTCTTCTGAAGAGCTTAATATCACCTTTTCTAACACACCGAAGAAATGCCAAACTTCGGCAGGCCTGTGGACTTTCTTTGCCATTTTTTGCGCATATTTCGCACTCCAGTGGCTTGCCAGAAAAAAGCCAAATTTGTCAAGGCCCGATTCCAATGAATTGGGATTTACTTTGGCAGTTATGGCACAAGTATGGAACTTACTTCGGCTCTCCTGTGGCGTACCAGAAAAAAAGTCAAACTTTGGCATGCCCTGGGATCGCCGAACTAGGGCTATAGTCAGGCAACGTACTTTGGAACTGAAAAGCGCCATTGAGCCAAATCTAGCTGAGCCCAAGGAAGGCACTTAGGTTTGCCGCACTTTTCCAGAGTTGGGCGTTTCTATGACGTGCTACCTGGGAGCTATCGTTTGTTATCCATCTTGCGCAAGGGGTGTATAGCAAGGACTGCACATCTGGGCAAAAAAGAGGCAGCCACCCAATGAAGTAACAACTCTTGAACGTTATTTGAGTTGTACACTTGCCCAGTCTGTCGGCAATTTTCTCAATTATTCATTTGACAAAGTGAGAAGGATTTTCTGACACAACTCCGCACAAAACACCGGCGTGCTTCAGTCATGCATTTGAGCACTGCGTCCAGTATTTAGAATATTTTAAAGTATAAAATGCAGAATAGGTGTTAATTACCTTTTTCCATGCAGAAACGGTCATACGTCGCGGGAATATGTTGCAGTATTTATTCGATAATAATATTTTAAATTGATTTGATTCTCATTTATATTCCTGAGTTTTACGAAAATACCAAGATACGATAATTCTTCTCTAGTATGATCGTTATTGTGTATTTTATAATTCTAAACACATTTCAATTTTATATTGCCCGCTCAGCATTGTACTTTATATATTGAAATAATCGTGTTTCTCAAAAAGACTTTCACGCAAGCGAGTATTTAGAGAAATATTTCATACAGTTTTTTTTTAGCAGCTGTCATGTAACCAAGACTTTTGGGGACTTCCTTAGCTCGACGCGCACTGAATTCATGTCAGATAACTAATACATTTTACCACTTCTTAAAAATTGTAGCCGGTACGGTTCAAATGTATCGAGAAAAAACCGAGAGCTGCTATTTTTGTGCAACACATTTGCACATGCTTAATCCACACAACATACGTATTGTATTATTCTCGCGGACAGAAGGATTTTTATTTTTTTAGCCACCGTCTTTCTCAAAATATTATAATGTCTTATCAAAAGAAATCACTACAACAAGCTTTCTCGTTCCTCTTTCCAATCCTCCACTGCTCTTACTCTCAACGGTATTCCTCTTCAACCTACCGATGTATATAAGTATTTCGGTGTCCTTCTCACTCCAAACCTCTCCTGGGAAACCCATATTAATTACGTTGCTAGTTCCGCTAAAAAAGCTTGGGTTTGCTTAGCCGCAATTTCAAATCCACCCCTCCTCACCTAAAACGGCTCCTCTATCTTTCCTTAGTCCGGTCTAAATATCGCGATATCACCAAGCGAACCGCGCAGGAGCGCGCAATCCGGAAGTGGGGCCGCCGCGGATGTTGCTTTCCGGCGTTCCAGCAGCATATAAGGCTGTGGTGCGCGTACATTACCGTTTGGGACGCCCTGGTATTAGCGCGGATCCTCCCGTATGTCTGTACATTATAAGATTGTGGTGCTTTTAATGCTTTAGTTTGTCAGCAAGCGCAGAAAACAGTTCTTGTCGTCTTATCACTTCAGTATCGCATTTTCGTCGGCTTCTTCGTCTTCATAAACACGTGGAAGCACCTTGTCCAAGCGGTGGTCCCACTGCGGCCTCGGGAAAAACAACGAATCCACCACTCCAGCAGTCCGGCTACCGGAACGTCTCAATGAACTCGTGAACAAGTGAACATCTAGTTCAATGGCCAAGAACACAAACTTTCGAGGGACCATCGGCTCGCTGTATCACTGTGGTAGAGCATCAAATGTGTCGGTGGAAAACTGCAGCTTGGTAGTGCTCAGACTTGTGCATTTTTTTATGAAGCGATAGTTTTCTAGAAGTCGTTTTTTTCTGGTTGACAGCCTGTGCAACAGGGTACAGATGAATTGCGTTGAGAAGCCTGCACACGAAGAAGAAAAGATCTACAAAAAGACAATGCCTAAAGCGCTGTAACAACGCGCATTTGTCAAAACAAAAAAAAAAAATGAACCGCGCCAGATATTTGAACACTTTGGGTACCGATCTGTTTTCGTGAACAGATTCTTTTCAATTTTATTTTGCTTGCGCAAGCTCAGAACGCTAACAGTCGCCCGAAGGCGCAAGCTCTTTGGTGCGATCTGGATTGGTGTTAATGCAGGATGGATCATTAACGCCAGCCAAAAACATGTTGTGGTATTATAGACCACCACAAGTTTGGTAAGGTTCGTTTTGTACTGCTTTTAGCGATAAGTGTTGCACTTCTATATTTCATTATGCAGTGATTTTACGATTTGTTTGAAAAAATTTGAGACAGCTTTCGAAGAAAGTCTTTTGATTTTACGTGATGCATATCGGGAAAAGCTGCTCTTTTTGAGTGACTGTCCTGAACTTCTGAAGCACAGTTGTGCTTGAAACAGTTTATCGAAATAACAGTTATAACGACTTAATACATCGAGCAAAATGTGTATTGAAAAAGGCCGCCACAAAGCACTGCGGAGGTCCAGTTCGAGATACACGCTAAAGATTGTAACACACATAATCGTGTAAAAATTGTGTAAGAAGGGTGCAAGGTAGGAAAAACACCCGTTTTACACCATTTTTACACGATTTCTTAAAATCGGTAGGTGTAAAAAGGGTGTGCTGACGTCTTACACCTCTTACACGCCCTTTTTACGCCCCACATGTAGCAATAGTGTCCCGGATACGTGTAAAAATGGTGTTTGGGCGAATTTTACGCCCTTCATTCACACGGTGTGAAAGGAGTGTAATGGTGACGCTGTCAAATACACCCATAATTTCATAGCCGTTCGAGTCTATTGCTTTGGTGAAGCTGTTGCTGATGTACGGCGGTACAAACATCGAGTATAATTAATCGCCACACAAAGTAGCGTATGATTAGGACGTTCTAGACTCTAGAGAATAGATTTGCAACTCCGATTGAACTTTCCGTCCGACACGAGCCCTAAATTCAGTGTCGCGCGCGTGCATCAGTATTATCAGTTCAACTTTGATTTTAAATAAATAATCTCCGCTCGCAAAAAGATGAACGAAGACGTGTAAATATACAACTGAGGCAGCACACAGTATTCCGCCGTTATGGAATTATATCGAAAGATTGTGCCGATACCATTTTGGTCTAGCCATTATTTGTGAAAAATGGGATGGGTCGCGCCGACGTCATCCTGACATACCGTACGTGGCGCCGTTTTTGGTTGAGTGTCAAGAGTGTCCTGCGTGAATCGGCTATGCCGGAGAGGAATTTTTATTTCTTGTCTGCCTAAAATCCGACGTTAAAACACAAAACAAAACAATATTAAGCAAAACGAAATCGCTTACTTTTAACCCGAGAGAGACCTCCTGTGATGAAGCGTTGAGCAAACTGTGGCGCCTTCATTTCGGGTATTACAAACTCACCTGACTGGGTTACGCACTACTTATAGCACCGCCACTGAGATTTTATTTTTGTGTGCACTTCTGAAGGAACAATGTCGCCAGATCATCGAAAGTGCCGGATTCATGACACCCCCGCTGGGGTTCACGACTCTTATCTCTGCGTAATGACACCAAAATATCTAGCGTCCTGACGTTTCTTTTTTTTGTTGTTGTTCTTTTGGTATACGCGAAGCCGCGTCTCTTATTGTTTCATGCCCTCAGCGTCTTAGCTTTGTCCCGTGCTTCGACGGCTTTCAAACTTTTTTTTTTGTATTTATTTTGTGATCTCGCGGTCCGCCCCAGAGCATGCGCTTCTACATGAGTGACAGTTTGATGCGCTTCCCTGGGCAGTGCTGGTGGCGATACAAAGCCGCGGAGGGGGATTAGCTGCTTTGTCCAACCCCCTTTGACCTCGTCTTCTGATAAGCCTCCACACCTTCTTTTGTGTCTTCGTGTGGCTGTGAGCGAGTGAGAAGGCCGCTTCTAGCAAATCAGAGGGGCGGCGCGAAACACGTGACCTTTCTCCGTAGGACAAAAACGCTTGGACGAAAATTTGTCACGTGACTCGCTCTTGCGCGCTGATGGGCTCACTGGCGCCGTAGTCCTTGCAGTATGCCAAGTTATGGTGAGTTGTAGGGGCCACTTAGGTCCGGTTTTCAAAAAGGGGCGCCGGTCAGTGTTTTCCTCTTCGTGCGTTGCAGTCGCGGCCGGGATTTTTTGTCGTGAACGGCCCGAATACATCCATGCCAACTTTTCGGTAATAGTCGTTTATTTCGTCGGAGTCCATGGAATTATTGTGCTGTGTTTGATGGACGCATTTCGACAAAGAGCTGCTCATCGGCGGCCGTGAGACTTCCGCTGAATGTGATCGACCGCCTTCAACCTCGACATTGTGTTTACGTTGTTTTGTGCTGCCCGAGTCGGATTAGGCATCTATTACGGATTACATGAGATCGCTATTTTATTTGTAAGTACTCTGCAAGCATGCTTCTGATAGTAGTCCTGCTTCCGTCTCAATAGAACATTTTATTGTTACAAACATGAACTGCCGCTTACGTCCCAAGCAACTCCCAATTGTTCTGTCTTTGCAAGCCTGCCAGTTTTGTCCAAGTCACCAGTGCTAGAAAGCATAAATGTCGCAAGAAAAGTAAGGTTGGAGATTGAACTAGGGCCTTCGGTTTTACAATTTAAAGGGGTTATGAAACAATATCCGGTTGGAATGTTCATGACCTTACACGCACGTACCGCCTCTGGTTCCGAAGCGTCTTGGTCATGATGAAATTGCGAGGATAAAGGGGAACTATTTCTTTCAGTCTTGCCCGCCAAGTTTGATGACGCGCGCGTGAACGTAGCTTTTCCCTTTGGCAAGCTTGTAATTGTACGCACTTGCCCGCATAAACAGAGACATGGCTGCGGCCAGATGACCTGCTTGCAATCGTCTATAGAGAATTTAGTAGAACCTGGTAGAACCTTGATCGAAAAATAAAAAGTGAACCAGCCATGTTTCGACTCCTTTGCAGTCATTTTTTCGTGCACTCTTTTGAGTTATTACACCTTATGGGTGTTGGTCATCGCGTCTTTTTTATTTTACTTTCTGGCGGTGGTACATCCAATTTAGAGGGCGTACTGCGCAGTCATAACACCCTAATAAAAAGGTGTACAGTGGAATCACACCCTATTTTAAGGGTGTTTCTGAATAACGCCGTTTTTTAGGGGTGTTAGGAAAAACGCTCTTTCTTAGGGCGTTTTGCTACACCATACAAGGGTGCTAGTTATAGAACAAGCCGTTTACACCCTCTAGGGTGTGATAATGTTTAGCGTGTAGACTAACGAATAGACCGATGCGGAGCGAGTGCAGAGGAATATTCCAACGTACGAAACACTTCGGTACGCTCTACTCTGTCTCGTGCCCTGTAATCTTACACGCTTTCACTAACGTGGAATGCTGTACATGTAAATTATAAAAAAGATAACGAAAAAAATCGAAAAGCGTTATCTTTTATGTCGCTCTGTTCGGCTCTGTTTCCCTTTCTTAGCCACTCTTTTTGGGGGCCGCTTGATTGCTAAGAGACATAATCTCCTGTCACATTTTGCCTGGTGCTGTTATTGTTGCACAATGGCACATAACAGGCAAATCTACCCATCAAAAGCCGTGAGTAAACACCCGATTGAAATTATGCTGCTAACCCGAAAGTTTAAAAAGTCTGGGCACATGAATGCGGCCGGTAAACTGGGAAGAACTACACATGGCAGAATACAACGCTGAAGCATGGCGTCACGCAACTCCTGGTGACATTGGTCCTTAAGAATACGCATCACCAATTTTGCACCCCCGTTATGCAACACTAATAGGCTACATTGGATCTGTCAAAAACGATGCGGCACGCTCTATTAGGCCCGATTACTCAAGTATTTCTAATATCTCCCAAATAAAATCGAATTTATTTCTCCCATCGCTTTTTCCAATGAAAATATATTCCGTGAGTGCCTTCTGCATAAATCTTTCTATTCGCCAGCTCTAAATCAGTCTTGTCACCTCCTACGTCTTATCTTTCTTCTTCCAGGCTTGATCAATCCAATAAATTAGCCCGGTCGCAGAGTTTCTCCACAGAATACCGGATGCCCCTCTTTCTTCCTCAATAGTGTACTGGAATGACATTCGCGACAATAACGTCACCTTCCAGGACCCCATCAAATTTCGAAATGCAGTTTCTATTATTGTACATAATGTGCACTCCCCTCTTTTATGCATTACTGCGATGAGTGTATTGTAAATGAATAAATACCTATATCATGCTTTAGGGGCCAGGTCAGTTACAGCTGTCATTACACCCTCGGTGCGGCAGATATTAATGTTTTTAACTCAAATGCTTCAGCATTTAAATGTTTTTTGATTATTGTGAAATCTAAATGTTTTCGAATCATTACCAAAGCGTCATCTGTTTGTGAGAACAGGAAATAAAAAAAAATATAAAACATTAATCATATTCGTAATAGCTAGGTGTGGCAACGAAAACAAAAATCCCGACCATCGTAGTGAAGACGCATAGTATAGAAACTAAAAGCGCTAAAATACAACGGGCAAGTGAAGGAGACCAACACCATAGAGCGCTTTTACCCTCTATATGAATCACCACCTAGCCCAAATGCACACCCCTCTACAGTGATGACCCAGTTCGATTATATGAATCAGAGTTGAAGCAGAGGCCACAATGTTTTTCAATTATTAAAAGGAAAAGGTGCGAACTTAGCTTGTCGTAAAATACTCAAGCACGCAATATAACGAAGCGACTAGCTTGATGTGTAAATAACAATAGTTTTAACATCTATTTATTTTTAAAATTCCTCGTTTTCACTTTGTAGTTCCAACATAGAATTACATAGCAGATCAATGTGCATGTGCAAATAATCAGTTTCTTTCTAAAACATACAAACAAATAATGTGATTATACATATGTTTCATAAACCAATCATGCGAGCGGATTTGATTTATAATAAGTTTCAACTTAATTGTACACATTTGTATTTGTAATTAAGGCTATTGTCTAAAGTGGAAAAGTATACATTAAAGCACCTGTAAATATTGGGCTTGAATAACACCCTAAATGCAAGTGTCCTTCTTTGGTAGACCATAAACTCTGACCGTTTTTATAACTGCTTCTGAGACCAACAAACTTATTGCGATCCAAGTAAGCCAACTCTCTCACAATTGAGCTATTTCCAATGGATGTAAAAAGCACGTAAGAATGTGATAGTATACAAAGAGTGCTTGTCACTGTAGAACATGCGAGCTGGTGAGTGCTATTTAAAAACTGAGACATCGCTAAGTTGCGGAAAGAAAACTTTGCGTCTGAATCTCGTAGTTCCTCTTCGCTACTTTATATACAAATATATTTCTAAAGGAATCGCAAACGCAGTCCTGGGATACATTTGACAACAGCCTCCAAGTTATAGAATGGTTATTAAAATAACTTGAATTGTGAATATTCTATTAGTTTTGTTTCTGGTTTTGATTAGATCAAAGAACAAACCCTTCTGCTAAACTTCGTTTCCAAATACGTAATATCGTTATTCTTGACTCATCTGAAGGATATACCTCAAAAACCATTGTAAATATCCGTGGTTTTAAAGATAAACAAAACGTTAGTTCAGTATATACTTTTGCTATCAACTAAACTGTTAGTAGCTTGTGTTTTGCCAAATAACCAAAACTGTATAGGTAAAAAATAGGCGGAAATGTATTAGTTACATCAGAACGCATGCTGATAACTGTTTACATTTTACGCATCCCAATGCTGCGTTTATTTTCTTCCTATTTACATTTAGAAATCCACTAAAAGTCTTGTTGGATAATAAAAAAACCTCTGTGAAGCAACCTAAAGCAGTCTTGCTTAATGCTAAACACAAAACGTCGGTCTTGACGAAGATGATCAGTGTTAGAACTTCTGATATCGACGATATTTCGAACGTAGTGAGTACTTTTAATAGGTCAAAATGTACTACGGAAAATGATACTGCTTATTTGTCAAAGCATTTATAAATGGGTGTGTATGACCTACAACCGGGAACAAAGATGAATGAACCCTAAATCAGCTAGAGAACCTCTCTCTTGTTAGTCAGTGTTTGGAAAAACGGGGAGGCTCTGGATCGACAGTGTTATTTCTCGCATTATTCGTTCCATCATAACTTGGAAAACGGCAAAGGCTGCGAGGAGGGGAGGGGGGGGGGGGGTGGCGGGGCGACAAAGCGACGTCTGGGAAATACAAAAACGGGGCCGGACTTGGTCCAGGTATGAGTTCCTCCTTCCTCATTTCTAGTTTGGTCTGTGGCATGTACTTCGCCTCCGTCACTTTGATTGGCTCCAGGAGGCCATAGCGCTCCTCCTTTTCTAAGTTACTGTGAAAGGTAGTGTAGATAAGGCTATGGCGCTTTGAGAGGGGTTTAAATTTTTTCGTAAACTGGTTTAGAGCGAAAGCCCTTTCCTACCCTTGTTGATGTGTATATTTTACCCTGATTCGCTTTTACGGAGGACAGACGGGTCAAGGAGAACTCGTCACAACCCCAGTCGTCATAAGCCAAATGGTCATAGGATAGCTCGTCTGGTAGGCCAACTTGTCATTGGGCATCTTGTACGAGGAATTCTAGACATGCCCGGATGCTCGCCACACTGTGCACTCGTATTAAACTCGCTTTTTTAAATGCTACAGAAATTTGTTTTCGCAAAACAAATCAGTTTATTTATATGTCGTAATAGGATTAGTAGGTATCTGAAAGTTACCATTCACAATTTGAGTCCGGTGCGAGGAAATTAACATGCATTTCCAGAAATCGGACATGGAACTAAATTAAAGAAAAAATAAATGCATCTACCAGCTTCTTCTTCGTGACAGATACTTGAGCGTCTTGTATTGAATTTTAGTATTCATTCTATTCATTCAAGCACACTTCTTTGCGACAACGCACTTTCGTTGTACTGGGCACGAAGTCTTCAATAAATTTTAGGAAAAGACACACCCCTCAGACCATGAACACGAATCACTGCACGGCACATTTCTTTGGTTCAAATCCCAAGTGGGTAATACCGCAATCACAACTGAATTGACGTAATACGTTCAAACATGTACAGCAGTGACTGGACAAATGACGACATCGTTCTGAAAGCCATGATAAGAGTGCGGTCAAAAGAACTTATGAGATAACTGGAATAAGAATAGTTTTAAGTATAAGCGAATTAGAAATCGGCATCTTATAACTGGAGTTTGCGAAGCATCAAGGTATATAATACGAAACTTTTGATGGGGGATTTTTTTGACGAACTACAGTCTTGACAGAGAGCTGGACAAGAAGCTTATTGTTTTTCGGAGTCTGGTCCGACTCCGTGCACAACATGATTTCGTCTAAAACGTCGAATCACATGAACAGAGTATTTTCCCGCATAAATTCTAAGACTTCGAAACATCATATTGTAACGAATGAGAATTGATGAGGGGATAATAACTGAAGATACTAAACGTTTAAGGGGCAAACGTGTGCCCAAAATTAAAAAGGGAACAGAAGGAAGCAGAGCGTCGCGGGCGTCGAAGTCGGCGTGTCAGCAGAGTCGAACGTTGGGGCGAAACTGGCTGCGGCATTCCACGGGGAGGACCTTTTGTAGCAGCGTGGGTCCCTGGAACATTCGGTTTGCAACTTTCGGTGCGTAGAACAATCATTACTCGATCAGACAAGAAATTTTTCGAATTTGCGAGAACGCCAAGTAGAAAGAATAAATAAGAGAACATTCCGCTGCCTGGAATCGAACCCACATCTTCCGCACGAGATTCAAGCGCGGTAAACAATCGGCCACGCACGCGCTCGCTCGCCAACGCGCGTGGCAATATACATTGATACCTGACCAAGAAATTGCAAAGTATTATTCGTTGCTTTAGAGTTAATCGCCATATAAAATGCCGTTTTATGATGTTGAGTTGAAGAGTCATTGTTCAATGAATTATTAAAAAAACAATGCAAGACCGCCACATGTTTAGTATATCGCTTACGTTATTTGTGAATATATCTGCCGGTGCAGATGAACAAATTTTAAAAGGTCGATCCCATTTTTTTTGGTAAGCACCTGCAATCTGAATTAAATTAAATTTTAATATATTAAATATTTGAAGGATCTTTTGTATATTATACTTCCATTAACAAAGTGTTTTGCGTCGACGGAATTGTTTTCAAGGATTCAACTATTATCAAAATCTTACATCGAACGTTTTCTTTATCGTATTAATTATCGCACTTCTTGTTCTTAAAGAAACATCAATTTTTAACGCGCTTGATCTTTGTTATAAGTACACGCGTGTAATCGAAGTTTCATATGGTCCCGAGTTTCAAAACAAATAACCAGGGCACTCACGCTACCCATAAGTTTAAACACTGCGTCATCCGAGGTGAGATTCATGTTAAACCGATCAACACATTGGACGACATTTTATAGCGCTTTGAAACCGATGAGGATGGAATATTTAGAAAGCATTTCCTCAACCCGTTAAACAATTTTATTGGACCAAAACTAGGGCCGCCTGGTGGTAATTGAAGAAGGCTTCGAAAATCGCACGCCCAAGTTTGAAATCCAGGAAACGACGAACTGCGTGCGTATGCATGAAGCGTTCCCTGTCGTTGGTGGGGCTGCGTGTACGCCTTATGAAATATTATTGTACAGAACCTAACACCGCCTTGTTGTCATTGAAGAACACTTCCGAAACCGCCCACCCATGTTGAAAGCGTTCTATCTCCACCGACTTTTACGCACGTGGTTTCGCCGTCTTAAAACCCATCTAGCTGTATTGGCTTGATCGCCCGAGAACTTTTCTAATTAGCGAAAAGGGGGATCGGTGGCCGAGTGGGCTAGCGCACACCATCTCGGAGCACGTGGAGCGAAAGCTCGCGCTGCAGAACCCAGGATACTGGGTTCAATCCGCGCCCCTGCCCGTTTCGATCTGGATGAGCATTGTACCGGCGTGCAGTCGTGTATCACTACTGCGTGATGCACGTTAAAGACCCCAGGCTAGCGATTGTCTGCACTGGCTAAATTGCTCATCTACAGCTGGGAGACTCGTCGCCCTTGGAGGCAGACCAAGTTCTAGGCTGTATAAACATACACACAACCCAATTTGTTTTTTAATTAGCGAAAATGCTTCGTTTATTGTTGCATTATTAGTAGTGTCACAGTTATGTTTGTACGTGCCGTAATGGTATCACTTTAATACCTATTGTTACGTGACGTCATCACGTCACGTGACTCACCTTACGTCATTAATCCGCGCGGCTTTACTGTGAAACGTGACTTGATATGACAATGCCACGTCATTGCGTCAGCTGGCACCAGGTGATGTAACGCACGGCATGACGTCACAGTCATATACAGCGTCGAGACGTCAGCGGCGCCACGTCAGTGGAGAAGGTTTTGGCGGAGATTTGAAAATCGCCACCGTTGACAGGGAGCGCGATCGATGGCGCGAAACCCGCGCAGCCTCCCGCAAGCTACTATCGCAAAAATATCTTCGCTTTCTTCAGAAAGGTCTACCTAATGCAGGTGTTTGCAGGAATACATTCGGGACGTTTCATGTGGGTTTGTTTTGTTAAATATTCCGGATCTTTACTTTGTTATTCAGCTGGTAATTTCGATTTCATGTGACGTAGGAAAGCTTTCACCGCCTTCTAAATGTTTAGCAGATGCCATTCGACTTTTTTGCAGAAAGAGAGGTTTCTTTATTTTGGGCGTTGATGATTTGTCCTTAGACGCGTTAGCCACTTTATTGTGCAAACCTCCCCACACGGTTACATTTAAGTCATTGAAAACTCATTTTTCAACAGAAATGTAGTTTTTTATTTAGTGCAAGAAACGACTACAAACACCACCTCACAAGTTCGAGTTGCCACATCAGTTGCAGCTTTCGTCATACATAATGTATTTCTCTCCCACACCACAAAGAAGATCGAAAACAAAATCACAACCGACGGAGTGATGACCAAGTTCGCTCTCGGGGACCAGGAGAGCACAAGCAGAATCTGCAATGAATGCAATAAATAATTTAAATAATCCGAGTAATTTATATTAACCGAGTGCAAAAACAAACTGTTCCTAGTAAAGCGAACTTAAACTAGGAGCAAGAACAGTGTCCACATGTATACACTTTTTAGATTCCTCTTGGTCACCATGTGGTGAAAATAGAGGTTAGAAAAAGAGGGTGCAAAGAGGGAGCGAAAAATTCGACTGTATGGTCTGTTCGTTAAAACTCTGGTAGACCATTGAACCTGAAAATATAATTGTAAGACAGGTTTATATTTTTTCTCTCATAAAACTGTAAAATATGCCTTAGAAACTTTCAAAGCACTTCATACGAGTAAGCGTTCTTCCTTGCTACAGAATGCAATCTTACCGTCTACATAGACGTTTCTGAGTAGAACACACTTCTTGCAGTCCAGGTAAGCGACGTATATCAGGTTAGAGGTATTTCCTAAGGATATAAACGACACCACCTTTGTAAATTTTCTGACAAATAAGCAGTAATCTTTTCTGTAGTATATTTTCACCTATTAAAAGCAGACATGTACAAGTTACTCAGAAAAAGTAATTAAGTTAAGTTTCTGAGAATTGCCTTCAGAAGTAATTTGAGTCGAGTATGATATTACTAAAAAATAACTGAGTAAATTACCGCTACCGTAAAAAGTAGGGAATTACTTTTAAAGTTACTTTTAAATTTTTTATGGTGACAAGAATGTGCATAAATATAAAGGGGCTTGTTTTTTGACAGAAATGCTTTAATGGCTGGTTCTGCTTGTTTGTGCCTAATAGTGTTGATTTGTTTTCGACAATGATGTACTGCGGATGCATCATTTATACTTTAAGGTTTAGGACTGCCTGAGCTTGATTTTGCAGAGAGTGTTTGATTTTTTACTGTGTGAGCAATGTACATTTAAAAGTTACTTAAAGTAAGCACAAAGTAAATAAGTTATATACTTCAAGTTTATAAACTCAAGTACACCAAGTGCAATGTACCTGAAGTGAAGTACTGTAAACACAATGTACTTTTAAAGTAAAATAGAAGTACTTCTTAACCCAATCTTTCATGATGCCCTTTCGTACCCTATGCAGTTTTTTTAGCTGGTATGCACTTCTCCAGCAGTAATCGGGGGTGCATCAATTTTGTCTTAATTGGCAGCAAATATTGAATAAAGTCAAGTCGCGATAGAGTAGCTGTTTTACTATAGCTAACGAACTATTTAATATGATCATATTATAAGGCACTTATTTGTATCGGTCTTATAGCTGCCATTACTTCACTCAGAGAATTTACCAAATCAAGTCTCGAAAGACGATAGCGCCTTTTCAGGTGACGATACGCCATTTTATTTGTTTTCGAATTTGGGGAATGTAGTTTAAAGTCGGGGGTTCTACTTTCCTCGGAAAGTACCGGAGTGTTTTTGTTTTAGTAAAGTACTACATGCTCAGGGACTGTACTTCAAGTAAAGTACGAGCTTTCTAAACACTCTTAAAACACTAATTTAAGTACCATGTACTTATAGTTCTTCCCAACACTGCTTGTTTATTATTATAATTTTTTTGTAAACACGTTAGGGGAATCGCGAATGTTTTTCGAACGACCTTCGAATCTAAAAAGAACTGTATATTCTGAGTCTTGGGAGGAAAGGCAACGTAAAGAGGTCACCTTTGCGTTTCCCTTTAGCAAGCGATTCTTTAAAGGGCTCATGAAACGATTTTTTTGCTGAAGAAATCAATTTATATTGGGATTTTACTATTAGCACATCGTTCAGTGGGCCAAAAGAAAAGAAAAAGGTATAAAGTCACAAGCCTGACTTTCGGTACAAAAATTTGAAAACATAACGGATTATTTCGTACCTCCTTCCCTTCTTATGCTCTCTTCCTTTTCACTGTGATACATCCTCGGTCCCCGCAGCGGGTCACCGGGCCCAAACGCACGTCACACGACACCGGACCTTACTTAATCCCTTCACCCCTAAGCTGACATTGTAAAGGAACCTACGCGCTTGCCGGACCAATCAGTCACCTCCCTTTCATCACCTGCCTCATTCTCTGCGCGTGGGTATGCGCGAGAGAGCGTGATCACGTTGCAAAAGTGTGGATGGCCCAACGAGCACGTAGCTTCCACAGCACTGTCAGCTTCGGGGTGAACGGGGTGGGGAAAGCAACTTTTGTCTGAAGTTTGAGCGACGGGCTAATCTTCTAGCTGGAGAGTGGCTTTGTGCGGGTACACAAAAAGTACGAGCAAGAGGGGACTCCCACGTTTTCCGTCTTCTTGAACTGTTTGATAGAATGCGCGATTTATGAGTTGAGGAAGGAATCTAAACAGGAAAAAGTTGGAAAAGCGTTTCATGACTCCTCTAAAGGGGTAGGGAAACGAAATTCCAGCGCTCATTTTTTAGCTTTAATGTGTTGCATGTTGCAGCATAACCTCAAAAACAGCAGTCTTGCGTTGAAAGGCAAAAACAAACTAAATTTAAAGCTATTTAAACGATCTTTCAATGTGCACCTGGTGGATGCATGCGGAGCCTATTTGGGAGGTAATCTAGCAACGTTGGGGAACTTGCTACGGAGTCATGACGTAGCAGATTCCATCGGAGCAGCGCCACTCTTTGGAATTTCAACATTTTCCTTCTTAGGTTTCCTCCTCAACTCCCAAATCGCGCACTGAACATAACAGTCCAAGAAGACGAAAAGGAGGGACTCCCCTCTTTCTCGGACCCTCGTTTGTGCACCCGGATACAGCCATTCTCCCCCTAGAATATTAGCCCGTCACTCAAAACTCGGACAAAAGTTGCTTTCCCCAATCCGTTCAGCCCTAAGCTGACAGTGTTGTGGAAGCTACGTGCTCTTTAGGCCAGTCACACGCTCGTCACCCCACGTGTACTTCAAACGGCTCGGTTGTAACGCGTTGACGCTATACGTGGCTTGCACATGACGTCATTTCCGATGCCCTATAGAGAAAAGGGGAAGAAGGAGCTCCCCTCTTATCAGGATCCTCCTTTGTGCCTCCCGGATTTGCACAGGCGTCGCTATTCTCCTCCCAGAAGATTATAGAAGATTAACCTGTCACTCAAAATTCTTACAAAAGCAGCTTCTCTCTCCTCCTCTTACATGGTGTTCAAAAGTATGCGATGTGACGTCAGTGCAAGAAGCCTATTGACACCAATACAACGCTGACAACGCCACCAACGGCAAAGCTCATAATCACGCCAGCCTTGCTACTTCACGCACGCGGGAAATCTGTTCTTTCTGTTCTTGTTTGCGTCGGATATCCCATGACGCATCGCGCTCTCCGTTCGCTTCTCTTCGAGCGCTTGCTCGAGTGCACCGTTTGGAACAAAAACTACAGCCAATCGTTCAAAATATAAACGTGCGATTATCATTTATGGTTATTATCCGTCATGCTTGACTCATTTCCGAACGAAATTTGAGTATTTCAATTTTTGTTTCCGTGCCCCTTTAAGTACAGCACACACCAAATGGACTTTAGAACGGGTGCTGCATTTTGTTACCTTCTTTGAGTAAAGATGCAGTGTGTACGCTTTCTCTAGTGGGCGAGAGTTCCTACGTTGGGGAGAAGCGGGGACAAGCCCTTTCTTCAAACGCGTCAACAAGAAAGACCAGTCGTCGACGCTAACACCGTAGTTACTCGGCCTCACTTGCGACATGTCCGCTCCCCGCTCCTCGTAGCAGGTTTGTTGCAGTAGGGGGCTCGTGAAAATGTTAAGGGGTGTCGGACCCTCCAAAGCATTACCCCCCTGCCTATGCCACACGCTTTGTTCTGGTCTTGACGCGCTGTTTTAAACCAAGGTGCTCATTAACCAACCAACCCCAACATAACTTTTAGCATGCTTCCCCCTCTTTGCAAATATCAGCTGATCTTCCAACATCGCAACTTTTTTTGTGCAATGATTCAAAAGTAATTCGTAATTTGAGTAGAAGTTACTGGGAAAAAGTAATAACGTAAACTACTAATTACCAAAAAAAAAATCTGATTAAAAGTCACAGATACGTACAAATAATCAACGAATCAAAACCATTATGTACATCAAGTTTTAGTTCGGAGTTTCCTCGCCAAAATATATTATGTTGAAAAGATAACTAATGCTCATCAGTTTCGTTGAGAATGATGCGTTGTGTTTAGCATCCGACAAGTCTGTTAGGTAGATTTACAGTTTGCTTTATTATACAACAAATGGTTCAATTGATTTCTAATTGTGAATAAAAAAATAAAAATAAATGCAACATTGAACTGCGTAAAATCTATAGTGTTATCAGCAGCCCATAAGGTTTACGGTTATTTCGCCTTCCAGAAGCTACTAATATTTTAGTTGGTAACGAAAGACCCACTGACCAGAAATTTTGCTTACCTTCACCTTGGATATAGAGAACGTTTTTAGCGGTATATCCTTCAGATGAGTCAAGAGTCACCATCGTATTTCTGAAAAAAGACGGAGAAAAAAATAACTAGGTTAATCTGCACCAGATAAACATTCAGAAAACTCTACCACGGTTCTACTCTATCAGCCAGTCAGATCTCGAGAATATGGGAAATATAGAGTTACAAACCTTAACCAATTGGTGTCTTGAGCCCAAATCTGAGAAAAAGGCAACTGCAGCATAATATATAAAAATTAACCACATTTAACTTTGTGCATTGAGGGCGTACTCCTAATTTCCGCATACATGAAAGAAAAGCGACAACAATATTGTCAAAGCTAAAAACACAACATAAGTTTTCTAGTTTTATTTAGTGAAATTACTTCTAAATATATAAAATGCAATATCTGGCAATTTCATAAAATATTTTTGCAACCCTAACGATTGGCCAAATATTTTAATAAATGGAGTGAATTGCTGAAGAACACGTTTTATCGGTCGTGCGCAAAATGGTTTCATCGCGTTCCTAAACTATTTTTTTTTAGATTAGGAACAAACCTAAATTTAATATATGATTTACAACGATTATGCGATGGACTTTGCACCCTAGATATTGGGTGAAACTAAGGGAGTTAAACATCGAAATGAGAGTTGCAATATCAGTATAGTTTAGATATTGAAGCTTTCATTGAACTTATACGTAGTTTCATGCATGAAACCAATATTATTATCATACAGTCAAGCCTTGATGTAACGAAGTCGGTAAAATTCGGAATTTACTTCGTTACATTGAAATTTCGCTACATAGAAATTCGGGGCTAACGTTAAAGAAAGTTTCCACAAATGTTTCTCGGGTGCACAAAACTCACCCAGGACGCCTTTATTTCGGTTAAATGTAGTCCGTCACCTTTATCTGGGCCACTTTTGGCATTATCATCGGCATCACGCAACGTTCGCATAGCCAGATGGCCTGCATAGCATCTTCGCCTTGCTGTGTGCTCGCGAACCGCCTCAAGACATCGATCGCGTTCACCACTTCACGGTTACTGGGCACATCGCATGTGTCTTGCTCATGAGGCCCGATGTCGTCCCCGTCTTCAGAGCAGGGGTTTCCCCAGGAATTGAAATCAGGGGGGGTGTCTACATTTTTTTGGGGGTGTTAAAGGGGGGGGGGGGGGGGGGCATTGCGAATATAGGAGTCGTCGTGAATTAAGGGGGTGCCTTCGGAAAAACGAGGGGGGGTCTAACCCCCCCCCCCCCCCTCCTAGGGGGGATCTGGGGAAATCCCTGCTTCAGAGTTCCCACGAACATTGCTAGCTATCGCCTCGTTGGTCATTTTCTCCGTTGCGATGACAACAGCGTCGACTTATCGAAAGTTGTCGAGGTCAACGTTGTTGGGGGCGGCTCCATGCCCTTCAGAGCTCCATCACCCAGGACAACCAGAAACGCACGCTTTAATTTAGGCCTCGAAGCGAACTACGCAGCGCGAACGAAGGCGACGGACGAAACGGCGGTGGCTCTAGTGTCCTCTAGTGGCCGTTCTGTACACCACACTCGCCAGATTCGGCCCGTTTCACCTTTTGCGCTTTATCGGGGGCCCGTTTCAGCACATGTGTTTCCCAAAATCTCCTTTGGGACCCAAAAGTTTCTGACGAATTGTCCATGAAACTTCGTTACATCGAAATTTCGGCGAACGGGACTTCGTTACATAGAGGTCGAAAATACATGGCGCGCATACACTCGCGGTTAGAAAAAGTTATGTAGTTCGTTACATTGGGGGTTTCGTGAGATAGAAGTTTGTTACATCGAGAATGACTGTACTTTTGATTAAGTATTGCAATTATTATGCCAGCAAGAACAAAAGCATTAAAAGTGGAGTTGGCTTCACCGTTACTTAGTTTCTAGACATGAAGCGGATCGAGTTTAGAATTATGGACGATAAAGTTTTCAGAATATTTACTTTTACCTGCATAGAACAAGTAATGTTTCGGTAGTAGTATAAATATAGAAATGCGGTATTATTTTATATTTTCGGGATAGAAAAATGCGACCAAGTGCTTTACAAGAATACTATTTCTCAGGGTTTAATAACATATTCCTTATCGGTTATTCTTCCTCACTTACACGATACCGAAGCACACACAAGTCTCCACGTGTTGCGTGAGCAGTGCCTTGTGTTTATTTAAAAGGCTACGGAGCAGCCGAAACAGAACACAGCTCGCCAATATTGGCATAGCCGAGATTATTGCACTTTACGGAAAACGCTTTATGCCATTACACCAGTTCAAGCCTGGTAATTATGTTCGCGCAAAAGCGTACCTCCCAACCCACTCACAGCTCCGCATACCCTCTCCCTTGAGCACACCCTCTTGCTTCCGCGAGCTAATATAGTGAGAAAGCGCTCTCGTCAAACTTTACAATGCATCGACGTTCCCGTTATTCCACGTATTTATTTTTGATATCCGGTACTTACACAGTCTGATTTCCGAATTTAAATATAGTTGGGAATCCACCGTCGGCTTCTTTGTCCATTTTAAAATCATAGATGCACTTAGCCGTGCCCCCAAGAGCTGGATCAAACTCGTAGTTTCTGTACACTGTATACCAGGACTCTTCTAGTGGGAAGCACTGGATAGAATTGGAGAAAAAGAAAATGTAAGTTTGTATATTAGCATAGCACGTTGTAGTACCCTATTGAAAAAGATTTTTTACCGGAATTTCATTTTCAGTAAACTATTATTTTACAGGATTATGGGACTCTTTTCACTTCCGGTAAAGCCGAATTTTACCGGAATGTCACCGAATGTTTTATCGGAATGTCCCTACTGACAAAAAAAACTTGTCGATCCGTTCGGATTGAAGGTGACTGTGGGATACGGGTACCCGTTTATACGGTACCCGTTTATACGATACCCGTTTGATACGGTACCCATTTGATACGGGTGCCCGTTTAATACGGCTCCTCGTTTGATACGGGTGACCATTCGACCTGGCACGTGACCACGCATTTGAACGCGCCATTCAGATAGGCAAATTATTCGCTATCCTTAAATGGGTATTGTCTGGAAGTTTGGTTACCTTAAACTTATTTGAGACGTCCCGAAACTCATAAACGTATTTATAGCACGGAGGAAACCCACAAAAAATAGTGCACGCACAGGTGCTTGCAAATGGGAGGAAAACAGACACAAAATATTGTTTTCAATTTTTCTAGAAGTTTATTACAACCTACTCAATAAACAAGTTCAAACGTGCTAGCGGTCTGTGAAATGTGAAGAGGCTCTCTAAGCTTTTATACAACTGAGAAGATTGCAAAGCAAACACGAACTGAGGTAATCCTAGACTATACTGGTAGACTTTCGGCGAAATTATTCTCCCGGCTGCCGCGAAAATTGACGCTGCAGAATTCTATAGATAATCTGTAAGAGTACGCGTAGAAGAACGGTCAATCGTTGCCAACAAGTAGGTTGTACTGCACTTACCATAATAATAGCGGACTTGAAAGATGTAATCCAAGATATGTGTCGACGCGGTCAAAGCAGGACAACCACACAAACACAAAAACGAGAAGGAAGGCTCCTTGAAGTTTCAACACGATGCGGCGCACAAGTTGTCATTTGCCGAACCCAACCAATCCGCAAGAATTCCTGACTTCTTTGAAGAATCGCTTGTTCCCGATATACGCGTAGGACTTTTCGAACACTGATAGCTTTGGTGCACATCCAATACGTTGTCGAGACATCCAAATAAGACCGCAGGGTAAGGCGACAGATTGAAGCAGGTAGGAGTACCGGGTCGAACCAAGTTCAAACTGAACGGACAAGCTGACAAAGAAAAAAGCGGCTACCAGCGGGTGCGCTACCGGATCTATCTCGCAGCGTGTAGCTCGCGCGCGCTGGTGCCCTCCTCTCCCTCGGGTCACGTGACAGGTGACCAGAGAGGAGGGAGGGGGGCGCGGTTAAGGAGGTCAAGGCGCAGCGCAGGCAATGGCACCGGCCGCTCGGGTTGCACCCGAGCGAAGAAAGCACTCAGCGCGAGCTCGTAGTTTGACTGCTGCAATGGCGGGCGTTCTCTCGCAATGCTCGTTGTTCTTGACCGCGTGTTCGGGCGCTACCTTCGCTGCGTCTTGAATTGAGGTGAAACGGAATCTAGAAGTTTATTCTTTCGCGCGGTCGCGTCTTCTGCGAAAGAGATTCAAGCTGAATAATAAATTGACCCAACAAAAACGCCGAAGTTTTAAAGTTCTGTCAAAAATATCGGCTCGCCAACGTCGCGCGTTTACGTAAAAAAAGTGATAATTGCAGTTGCAGTTAAAGAGAACATAAGCGCAATATAAATATAAATGAAAGTACTTGCATTACGCGGACGATTTGAAATCGATGAACCGGCGCTCCCGGCCTTCCGGAAACATAGGCTGCCACGGCTGAAACAGGCGTACCCATGCCGCCGACCTGTACGTTCAGTGTGAAACGGGCTCCGGAGAGCCGTTTGATTAAACCGGTACAGTTTGACTGTGACCGGTCACCCGCTTGTGCAACATGTTCACCAGTTGGAGCAAACGTGCGACAACTTTGCCCAAACGAGTGGCCCATTTTCTCAGACGAGTGACCGGTTTGCCAAAGGAGTGACCTGTTTGCCCAAATAGGTGACCGTTATGGCTCATACGGGGAACCCCTTTGAGCCATACGAGCGATCCCTTTGACAAACTGGTGACTGGTATGGCTAAACTGTTACCGGTATGAACCCGTTTACTTTCACAGAGGCGCCAAATGTTTTTTTGTTTGTTTTTAGTAGGGGTCACCGGAATTTTTACCGGAATGTCACCGGATTGTTTACCGGAATTTTATTTCCAGTAAAAATCTATTTTACTGCATTATGGGACTTTTTTAATTTCCAGTAAAGCCGGAATTTACCGGAAGTCATCCGGATTCACCAAAAACTACCGAAAGTCACCGGGTCTGCCGAAATTCACCGGAGCTTGCCGTGTTTTTATTTTTCTTTCCGGACGTCAACAGAAGGCATTTAGGAAGAAGCCTGTAAACCGTGGGTGGTATATGTATACCAGATGCTGGACGATTCGGTAACAATTAAAGTGGTTAGTCCATATAGACCTGAAGGTTCCATGCATTTATTTAACAGGGTCGATACCAGTCAAACATTTTGCACAGCTGTAGACAAAGCCAATCAGACCAAATAGGAACAATAGTTCAACTAATAAAGCCGTGCAGGTGCAGCAAACGTTCACACAAACAAACTGCCAGTAGCAAGCATAGCGAAAGCCACGAACGCGCGGAACGAACATCCACCGCCGTTGAAAAATCACGGGCACAGTCACGATTTCGTCCCTGATGCTGTCGCCGCGGGTACACCAGGCGGACACATACACACTGTCAGTAGCACGCTTATAGCCGCGTCCCACCAGAGCGACAGACAGCAACAAACGACAGCGACGCACGACAGCAAGCGACAGATGACGCCGACAGACAGCAAATTTGTCAGAGTCCGCCGTCCCACTTGGCGGACACGACGGATAACGCGGGGACAAGGAAAATTGTTTCCTAGTGGGACTGGAGTTGTCGACAAAACACTTCAAAATACACGGACAAACTGAGTCTGGCGACGCGGTTTTTCGTGTTTTTGTTCTTTGGGCATAAAACGCGCCGACAAACACGGTGAAAGTGGAGACGATTACTTATTTCTTGATTAAAGCTTCCGCTTGTCTTCATTTGCGTTGACGACTTTCTCCAAACAGTCGTGACAATCGACCCAAATTTTTTTCCGAACTAGAATACCCGAATTGTTCCTTTTTTGGGTCGTTCGAGGAATTCTAGGTGAGCGGCACGGAATTTCACGCCGATTTTGAGGATGTTTATAACGTTATATCCGAATGATCGAGGGCAGGCGTTTTTTGGAAGACAATAGGGCATCCCCATTATCACAGAACGTGATGACAAGTATCTCGTCTGCCGGAAGGGCTTGCCGCGGAACGTCGTGTCTTACTTCGTGGTGAGCGGTCTTACTTTGGTCAGTCCTCGAACATGAGTGTATCCATCCTGATGCAGGGGCGTAAACCTCGGCGGCTTGAAGCACCACCTCGCGCACCAAGTTTTTGCAAGCAAAACTGGCCACAGCAAATTCCCTTTCGCAACACGACCGCCCAGCACCAGCAAGCAAACCTCGCCCGCGACCGCTACGAGCAATCGAGGGACGGGAACTGCAGGAACGAGGAGTGGCCGCCAAGGGCTTCTCTGAAGGCCAAGCGGCGGAGCGAGCCACGGGAGGAAGGGGAGGAAGGGTAGGAAGGGAGGCAACATAAGGCACAAGAAGGCGAGGAGGATAAGTTTGTCACCGAGACATGTTTCTCAGTGGAACTGTTTGCTGCGCTCTACGTCCAACGCAGACAAGAACTCGTCCATCGTCGATCGTTTGTCGCCGCGTGTCTTCGATTGTGGCGCGTGTTGATCGTTGCAGGGGGACAGCATCGGCGACACGCAACTTTGTGGTGTCGTCGGACAAACATCGGTGTTTGTCGCTCTAGTGGGACGAGGCTATTAGCGAAAATCACGAACGCGCGAAACGAACATCCGCCGCCGTTGAGAAATCATGGGCACTGTATTTTTCGCTCGCTGGAAGCTTCTGAAGCCGGACGGACAAAGAGGCGTAAGAAACAGGTTACTGAAAAACATTTTCTTTTCGTCTGCACGCCCAGCTGCTCTGGAAGATACGGGTCGCACACATGGAACGAGAAGCCGAGACTGAGCGTCCGTTCCTGGCCGGCCGTTGCTCGTTGACGGACAAAGAAACCGGTTTTCTTGAAAAGAGTCAGCAAAACGACCCTCTCACATTTTCCCCACAGATCCAATGCCAGGGAGAGAGGGGGCGTGGGGACTCGTCCTTGGTGCGTTCTATTCACCATATTTACACACGCAGTCCCCGGCTCGTCTCGGCTTCCCCTTCCCGTCGCGTCGGCTTCGAGTGAAGTTCGGTAAATGGGGAAACGAGTCACTCGTTTCGAGTAAGATTTCTAGCAAAACCGGGTCGTCTGGAAAACGAAAGTGGCTGCCGGTGACATTCCAGCGAAATCTGGAAAAACCCGCTGCCGGTGAAATTCCAACGAAATCTGTTTGCCGGCAAATGATCCAGAAAAGACTGGTAAACTACGCTGGATTCGGATGAAAAACGGATGAAACTTGACCAGTTTTCACCAGATATGACTGGATGTACATCTAATGTCACTGGAAGGTTTCGCCGGATTTTTCAATAGGGACGAATATATCACTACAGTTATTGCTTCGTTCAAACAAAAATCTAAATACGGGTAATGCATATAGTGCAAAAATCTTGTCAAGGAGATACCTTAATGACAATGAGAGTGTTTGAAACCGTCATAATTTATTGACACGTCCTACGAGTGGTAGCGTTAATTCATTGATTGAATCATATCATCGTATATCAAAATAACGACTATATTCAGTCCGCAAACTACAAGCTCGGGATGAAAATAATAATTCCATGTTTTGAACACTCCTGCTGACACCAGTTCAGTCCTCAATAGTCACTGTGAGTGAATATTACCTAGAAAAGTCGCAAACCCTTCTCAGCATCTAACTTTGATTAACTCTCCTGGGTTAGTCAATGATGAAGACGTGTGATGATCCTTTGCATCTGGTCATATTTGACTGGTTGGCTTTACTTCATATTCGTTGAAAACTTCCAGGAAATTTTATATTTTGTGATTTGAGTAAGGCTGCACTCATATCAGTACAACTTACTTGACCACAAAGAAATTCTTTTCACAATTATATTATTATACCACCAGACAACAATAAAAAAGCTAGAAAGGCCCAAAAGCCTCCCCTTCGCTCTAAATTTTACTCTCTGCTTCTATCACGTGGATCAGGTAGAGCATTGGCCCATGAAAGTATACCCGCATGGATATTTGTTTTTACATCTCAAGCTAAAAATTTGTACGCAAATTTGAAAAAAAAAAATGTTAAGCTTACGCAAGTTATGAGTAAAACATCAAGGGGATCAATGTTTTACGTTCGATGACCATCGGCAAATAAGGGATCAACGTTTAGTTTCTTCACATACTCGAATAAATTAATTGTTTGAAATTTTGAATCTCGAATGTCAACACCTTAGGTTACTTTTGAATAAACTAATGACGCAATGCGTTGGCACT
>JABSTQ010004089.1:0-24142 GCA_013358835.2 Ixodes persulcatus
TTCTTGAAACCCGGCGTGAACGGTAGCCCATCTTGGAGGACCCGGCAAAAGTTTTACGAAAGCGCCGCACCGAGAAAAAGCAGCGCAGCTCGCATCGAAAGCAGACGCCGTACCGGCTTCTGCTTTCGATGCCTTCCTTGATGCGACTCTCGATGCGAGCTGTGCTGCTTTTCCCCGGTGCTGCGACTTTCGTGAAACGTTCACCGGGTCCCTCAAAGATGGGGCTACCGTTCACGCAGGGTTTCAACATATGTTTTGTCAATCAATTTCAATCAAGAACGGAATATCAGCCACGGCTATTTTATGGCAGCCGGCCACCACAACTGCCACAACGCTGTCTGCCATGACATGGATGATAGTGGTGGCAACAGCTGTACATTGGCTAGAGGCAGCACGTATCCAGGGGGGGGGGGGGGGGGCATGGGGCCCGGGCCCCCACCCCCCCTCGAAATCTTCCATTTTGCTGGGACCTCCTCTCCCCCCTCCCCCTCATACAAACATTTTGTCATGGGGTGGGCCCCCCCCCCCCCCCCCGAAACAAATCCTGGCTACGTGCCTGGCTATAGGTAATATAACTCCACCAAAAAGATGGCCGCCAGTGGTCGCATTTGCGGATCGAATAGACATAGAAATCAGTGGGTCCAATCTATATGCCGCAATTCAAATTCCGTCACTGGGGATACTGCGAAGCACCAGTTACGTCAACAAGTTGTGCGAATGAGAGATTGAAAGAAAACGCTCGCTTTTCTCCTTGAAAGTACTCGTCAACAAGGGAGTTTCTTGGTCCGTGGCGTGCATCGAGCGCTACTTGGGTCCCACTAGTGCTGCTAAGCTCGTGTAAAGTCAAAAGATTCAAGCGGATATTGCTAAACGGTCCCTTTAAGAACGGAGGCTATCCGCTCACATCTGAGCTTACATTGTGGCGGAAGTTCACACATATGTTTGCCACAACCAATCAAAAACTTTCAGTCTCGCAGCTGGACCCTGCTGAATGCATATATTTATAATGATTATATGATAAACTCACGAATTGCCAATTGATTACAGGACAGTGTTTTTGGAGCTTTTATACTTTTAATTTACAGATGAACAGCGTATCGTACTATATCAGGCGTCAACTGTTTTGTGCTACATTATAAAACCTAGCATAGATTCCAGAGTGCTCTAGCACACTGCTTCCTCTTGGGTCTCAGTTGCATGCTCTCGCGCATGTAGCTTTGGCAAATTTGGAGCACCGCGAAAGCTGAGCTTGCCTTGAAAACGTAGTACTATATAGTTGACGCCGATTCTAGTGTTTACCAGAAGATATGGATGTAGCTTATATCTGAAGTTTCAACAGCGCATGTGTGCCTAACAGCAAGGGCGATTCAAATAGAACGCGAAAAACCGCGCACATAAACGCTTAGACAAAGGAGACATGCGCGCAGCGCAAAAGTGTGCGTCTCATTTTGCGTCTCATTCTGCGCAATATTGTTCACCATGTTTTCTTAGTTAAGAACCAATCCTGCTTTAACCCACCTTAGTGTTGCAATCTCGTTGCGAAATTAAATGAGATGATTTTTTTTTGTTTTGTCTATTGCAGTAGCCCTCCACCGAGGCAACAACGGCGTAGCCGATGTTTGTTCTCTCTTTTCATGGGGATGTTTTTCATGATGACCTGCGTCGTTGCAACACCACTGCTGGTTGTGCTCGCCCAGGGTCACGGCAAGTGGCGCTTTCTTGCAGTTCCTTGAATCTAAATTTTAAATAAGAAGCGAAAAAAATGGAGAGAATAATTTATAAGAACGTGATATTTAGGTGTATAGATGATTTACACACGCGCTAGATTACAGCCGCCATTGCTAACCTTCTTTTGTCCCACCGAGATATCGAGCCACTGAAACGGGCATCGACGAGCCTCCACAAAGGCGAATACTAGGGAGAAGGACACAGTAAAATATAAAACGGCAATAACCTTGTCAGGTACGGTAATGATGAAGGGAAATAAACGAATAAAAGGAGACTGTATCGGTCTTCAATGACCTACAGTATTAATGAATAATAAATAAATAAACAAAACGTGAAGCTCGGTTATGGCGGCGCCCATGCACAGCTGGTGCAAGGAGTTTATATGCGAGTGTGAAACTAACAATAGAAACTCTGTTTACTCCGCGTGAAGGTACAAAAATAGGCCCAGAATATTTGCACATAAGTTGCATCTGGCATCGATCATTGGACCGAGTTAACGGTCATCTGAGTCCATTCCTACTTGTTCTGGCCAAGAAAAGAAATTCTGTGGCGCGAAATGTATGTTGCAGGAGGTACATACGCGCTGCTGAGCAGCTGTGCATAATCGAAAGAACGATATCAGCCCTCTTTAGAAAACATATATAAGTAACAACATAATGTTACGACCTTTTCTGTAACTACACACTCAGTGTGGACGCGTGCTTAAGTTTGTTTCTAATCAGAACGCGTATCTGAGCCAGCGGTCCTACCACCCGTACTCAAAGGGCGCTGCTACTACCAAATCGCGTCTCTCGTATGAGAGACGAAAGTACGGCGCGAGCGGGAGAAATTAAACGCGATTTAGCAGAAGTAGTTTTTATTCCTTGATTCACGTCTGTCATGCGAAGAATGCGGGGAGGAATGGGCAAGGCGAGGGGAGGGGGGGGGGGGGGGTACGTCAGCAGTGCTTTTTGGCCAAGGGGAGCAGGACCACCGGTGTAAACATGAGTTCCAATGGGAAGCCGATACCTATAGGAGTCCGTATTGATTTTTTTTTCTCGAAGCGCCTTAAAATGCTGCACGCGCCTTGTATGTCTCTAAAGTAGGTGGATTTAGGGATGTTTGAACATGCCCATCAATTTTGTGACTGAAACCACCATATTTAAATTTTCAAACTAAAAAAGTTATGCACCAAAAACAATTACGAACCAATTTTTCGTTAACGTTAATAATTGTTCTGAATAGGCCCTTAAAACCAAAACGACATCAGCCTTTTTTTTTTCTCATGCGTGTACTTCGTTTCAGTCAAGTTCAGACCTAGCCGACACTACGAGCTGATGGGATCGATCAGCCAGCGCAAAATACGCTCCATCACGGCGTTCGGTTGTCTCTATACGCGTTCTATCATCACGGAACTAATCCTAAACAGAAAAGGCGCAGCGACATGCGCTTTTGACGCTGCTTAGTTCGTCCCATTACCGAAACCAAAATATATTGCTGGTATCGCTCTGGTGGCACGAAATATGATCCCAGCCGAAATATTACGTCAACGTGAAGTCGCGTACTCCAGTAAAACCGATTTTAAAGATGCGACCAGCTGCTCTTTAGCCGGTGGCAAGCTGGTTAACTTTCAGTCAAGCAACACTGGGCGACGCGTACTGCAGCAGCACCCCCATGACGTCACGTCGCGATGGTGCTGCGGTTGATTCCGCACGTTGTACCCACGTACCGCTGCAACTCGGTGACGTGACGTTGCGACCGTACAGCTGATAGCAGTGTTGCCGTCCCTTTCTAGAAGATAGTTTCGGTTTTGCCGTATAGATGCCCCCGAAACCAAACTTTGAGCCCTGATACCTATAAAACTACACGCAATATCTAACAAAAAAGAAGAAGAAGAAAAAAAAATAAGAAAATATATACCTTTTGATTCAATGACACTGACTCAGCTGAAAACAGTCGTGATCTAAAATTGGAAGCTATTGACCGGAGTTGTTCCCTGTAAACTTAAACGAAGTATAATATTGCGAGGCAAATTATTACAAAGAAAACTTCACAAGTGGCGCAAGCTTTACTTTCGTGCTGGTTTGAATTTAGAAAATACAAGTTATACTGCACAGGTGCAGATTAAATAATTTCGTGCGTGCAGCCCGATGAGTTAAGGCCTAAAATCACCAGGACTAGAAACGCATCAGAAGTACAAGCTTTGCGTATACTCAGCTTCAGATCAAGTCCGATAGCTGGGATACGACACCATTACGATACTATATCATACGATATGATATGATACGACATGATACGATACGATACAATTCGACGGAGCCAATCAAGCAGCGATACAATAGAATCGTCACTGTGCTCGTCTTCTTGGTGCGTTTCCTATCGCAAGCTAAACCAGTCACTCATAAATAAAAAGAAAGATGCAGAACTCTGGAGCTTTCACTGTGCTTAACTGATTTAGTCGTTAGTAAGCGAACGGACGATACACTCTTGGCTCTGCTTGAATGGATACAATCGCATCGTGGAGTGGATGGTGCTCGAATTCAGTGCGGGTGTGCGGAGTATAAAATGATATTGGTTCGCGTTGTGGCCAATTAAAACAAGGAAGAATGTAAACGCGGAGCGCCGTTCTACTTGTTTCAGGGATACTGTCGCCCCGCCATCGCAACAACGAGACGTTGCCCGCTGCTGAGCTGAACCTGGCGCGGATTCCGAGCACGGTAGTTTCGCTTCCATCAGACACCCAGTCCTCGAGCTCGTACAAGATCGTCGACCTGACCTCCCCGTCCCGTCCGCGCAAGACCCACGCCATCTCGGTCTCCAATGCGCGCGTTGTTCGTCGCAAAAGTCAGGCCCGCGACCGAGCTTACGCTCCAGACGTGGTCAGTACTCCAATGCCGACCGATACAACCAGAAAAGAGATACAGGTTCAGGCCATCACCGAACAGAGGTTTCTAGCCGCCCAAAATGGCGTCATGAGTAAACTTCGAGCGAGTAACAATTTAATACGGCCGAAGAAGATACGCAGGAGGATGCCTACTAAGACCTTGCCCGAGATCGCGGTGTCGGCGGACGGAACGTCTATTAGGGTGATATCAAGTGACGACAGTACGAGCAATATATTGCCTGCTTTAGAGAACGTGACAACTCTGAGCCATATACACCTTTATATGGGAGCCACAGTAAAGGGGCGACAGCGAGTGCGTAATGTCCATGGGGCACGAATAATACGGAAGTTCCGAAATCACGACAAAGCTCCTCCTCATTCTATCAAAATACGTCACAACTGGTTGCGGAAGAAAATGAAACTTCCAGGCAAGAACAGTTCGAACGTTACATTGCAAAGAGAAAAACAGTCGACGACCGGAATTAGACAAGAAGCATCGCATCTTAGGATCGGGAATAAATTGTCGTCTGTTTCAAATTCGTGGTCTCTGCCCAAAGTTTCCAAGCAACACCAGGATGATTATTATAGCCGCGCAAGCGAGGCCTCTATAAGCAGCGTCTCATGTAGACAATCCCAATCAGAAGAAACGAGCACTGAAGTCAGCAAACGCGCTCATCATGAAAATTCGGAGGAAGGTAAAAGCAACGGTGCGCGCACAATATTTTCTGTGACTAAGGAGATCACTGTTTCGAAAAATCGGACGCACCCTTCTTTTCGTGTTACTGCCTCAGCTTCCAGGGAGGAAGTATCAGGTGAAAATGACACGATGATCTGGGCAGCAAAAAGTAAAGTCAGCACAGAAAACATTCAAGACTCACTGTCAAAATACAAGCCCGATCATTACAAGAGAGTTAATAAGTCGCCAATACCGGAGTTTAGGAGTATTTTATTAATGAAGACTCAAGGACACGGCGAGCTACTACGGGCTATCAAAACCACAAAGCACTCAAGTGAAAGTGAAAATGCGTTGCGCCAAGGTCAAGAGAATTCCACAAGAGCTATCCCGTCAAAAATGAGTGATGTCTCAAATTTCAGTGTTTTGTATTCAGATATTAATAACTTAGTCACAGGGAGAGCTCTAGCAAACGAAACAAATGAGGAAGGCGGTGCTGCAAAACATCCTCTAGAACATTCCGTGACATTTCGTGCCAAATCAAAATTGGAAATACTGAAAGCGGTTACTGTCCCTGTTGCCCGAGGAAGCAGTGAAACAATAGCAGGTAAACATTCCCGCAACACAACTACCGTAAAGAATGCCGGCGACAAAGTCAGAAACCAAAATACAAACCAGGGCTACAAAGGCACGCGTGGAAGATCCGAGTCTGCTAAGATTCATGGTACAAGTAAAATTATAGTACTTACAAACTCAACCGGAAGCAGGACAAGGTTGTATTTAATTCCGGGTATAAAAGACAACGTCTCCAACGTAGAGACACCGAAGAGAAAGTTTGATGGTAATGTTTTTGATAGTAATGTTTTTGAAGCTACTGCTGATACATCAAATGTACTCGCAAAAAGTGTCGCACAGAGCACAGGACACACACTAGCTTCAAATCAATCCAGGAAACCTTACACGGTCGCTCGAGAAAACGGAACGACATCATTAACTAAAAAACACAGAGCTACAAATAACACACAAACGTCCTCGCCTAACCTAAAAGTATCAACCGAGAAATCTACAACTTCCTTAAAATCTCGGGAACTAGTTTCCGAACTCCCGACGACGATTCCAGCGATTGATCTCACAATAGAAAGCTCGTCATTTCATGCTGAGAGGTTTACTCAAAACGTCAATAATGCTGGAAAAGATCAGCTTCTTCCAGGCATTAATTCAACTGATGAGGATGATGACGACGATGACGGTGACCGTCAATATAACGATGATGCTGACGAAGGGCGCTTCACAAACCGCGAGATTTTTAATGAAGGTGTACCAACTGAGGGGCCAGACCGCTTAGGGGCCGGCGACACGCAAAGCCGTTCCACGTCTAGACCTCTGTTCATGCGTACATTTCTAAACGGAAAGGCTGTAAGAAATGACTTATTTAACGCGAGAAGCTTACCTGCCGTTTCGATGCACAATTCAACTTCCGATATAGCGAACATTGAAGTTGCTTCGTTCGCGGAATTAACTACCACGGAAGAGTCAGAAACGATGAATGGTACGATAACGCCAGAAGCAAGCTTTTCAACTGCAGCTCAGCAGTCCGTTAGTGAAGCGATGTTTGTGAATAGTAGTTCAATTGAAGAGGACGACTTGGTCTGGAGGACGATTGAACCTCACAAAATTAGACGCGCAACGAGTCATTTATTTACAATAATGGATACCGCAGGTTCTTCCACGGTAACATCTAGCCCTGCAGCTCCTGAGTCAAGCACTTCGCTATTTACGCGTAACTCATCATCGCCGGAACTGAATTCTTCAGCGATATTTACCTCATCTTCAGCAGGGATGTCCAAAGTGGGTAACGTTTCGGACTATTATGACGATGTAAATGAATCTTTTCCGAACGACACGACGTCCAGCAACACGCTGCACCGGCGGCGATCGCACCGAGACACTGGCGTGGCAACCGAGGACACCACGCGAAAGGACGATCTTTTCGTCACGAATAATTATTACGACGAGGATTCACCGGCGAAGGCTTTTGAAACGACCAAGGACGAAAATGAGGCGCAATACAATGATTCGCCCGAAGGCGATGCGATCGACGACTTGTTCTTTTAAAATGTCGCTGGTTTTGCTTGGTTTTCGTACTCCTTGGCTTTAGAATAAGGAAGACCGAAAACAACCATGTTACACTCGTTCTTCTTAGTGACGCCCGTTTTTGCGTTTATATCATAATATAAAAAATAAAATAAAATATGCCATGAATAAAAAGTGAATTGAACTCATTATTCCGGTACGGGAAAACTGAACAAGAACAGAGACAGCCAGTACACACCGACACTTACTATCTGAAAGCCAATGATACATTTTTTTTTTGTATACAAGAAATTGCTCTTTTAGGATTGCATAAGTTCCATGTTGCAATGCACCTCTTTAAGAAATACGTAGCGCAGACGCGCCTAATCGCCGACGCGCATGAATACGTTCTACGAAAACAGATCTGCCATCTTGTATGTGGAGCGCAAGAGCCTGACTTGGCTAGCCCCTTTCGCCGAGTCAGTCAAGCACAAGCCGTCGAGCCAACCCAACATGATATCCAGTCTTGACACGGGATTTATTCACCCCACTTTTCCCCAAAAACCTCCTTGCACCCCCCCCCCCCCCTCTCCCTCTCCCAATTTCCTACACAAAGCACGCAAGACTACTCGTAACTCCAGCGCCATATAGGTGGCGGGACGGTAGTTGCAAGATGGCGGAACAGACACGGATAGATTCTCCATGATTTTCCGTGCGCCTGCTCGCTAACGCTGGTCAGCGTATTAAAATTAATTTAGTTGGCTAAAAATACGAGGCGGTCAGGGCAGGAGCACATCACAGGTCGAAAAAATATTGACCCGCGTTAAAAAAAAAAAAAAAAAAAAAAAAAAAAAAATGTTGATTTTGAAAAGTCAGAGTGGAATAAAACAAGTCATATTTTAACGTACTGGCTTCTTTCGTTAAAACTGCATGACGCACGTACACGCCGATTGAAACCATCCGGTAACAGCAGTACCAAGGCCGGCCAATCCTTGCCACCGTCACCGTCCCCGCTCCTCTGGTTCTTCGTTCGTCCGCGAGAGGGCAAGCGACGGGCTGGAATTGCGAATAGAATACACTCGCGCAATGCCCGTCCCGAAAATTCTACAATGTTTTTTTTTTTTTTTTTTAACCTAGGAATATTAAAAAAGAAAAGATAGGAAAGGCAAAAGACGAATGATGTGGACGCTTAAACCATGAGCATCTTTAAATGAAGCGGCGATAACAATACAATCTCTTGTACTTATAAAAAAAAACATCGCCTCCCGGGATACTGCCCACAAAAGATGTACGCAGTGCGTTTGCCGTCTACGACACGTCTTGTTTACCTTTTAGCCCAGACAATTCATGATAAACTGCGTACAGATGAGGCAGCCTTTGAGGCAAACCAAAATCCTCTTGTTTAAACATAGACGCAACACATTACATTTCGCCGTCATTGCGAGCGAAGGAGTAGCTACAGAGCCAGCGCAACGCTCTGTGAGGGCTGAGTATGTCCTATGCGCGACTACCTATGTGCGAAGTCCAATCTTCGTTCTGGACCATACATTTATGCTTCTAGCGACGGCTTCATTCGCACCTAATCACGAGCTCAGTTTTCATCACATTTTCTTACTTTACGTAGGTAACCGAAACATTATTGAACTTTAACTTGTTTATTTCAGCACTGATGGGCTGAGGGCAGCAGAAAAAAAGCTTTCACAAAGTAGCTTGACTGTATCTGGTGGCCCTGCATTTAGAAAGCATGATAATAAAAAAAACACTATACATGCAATATAATTTTTTTGGCCAAAACACGCGCGTACATCTTTTTTTTTTGTTATACAGTGAATATCAATGCGGTCTATAACATACTTGTTAGTCAATCTCGGCAGGTTATGAGAAATTGACTGCAGTGCACAATTGGTACAAAAATGAGGCACATCTAGAACTCTCTGCGTCAGATATAGGCAGAAGATTCACTTTTTGTCAAGTGGTATAAGTCAGACAACAAAGAAATAAACTGATCAGTTGGAAATAAATATTAATATATCAAACGGTTCTCGTATACACTAGCAATTCTCTTGACGCTGAATTTCGAAAACAATGGTTAGATATGAGTGTCGTAAGGCACGTTTGCTGTAAATATGAACTAGATCGCTTATATTCACTGTCTCGAACAGAGACGGAAACCGAGAAATATAACGTTTCGGTTACGGTTACGGTTAGCGTTTTCCGTTGATATCGGTTTCGTTTCGGCTTTGTACAGTTTCAACTTTTACGTTTTGGTAGCCGTTCCTAAAGAGCGTTCCTTAAGACCGTTTTTTTTTTTTTTCGGTTTCTTCAATAGTTTGTTTTATTGAAATACTAAAAATCCGTTTTATAATAAACGTTTTAAAGTAGTCCCAGATATCCATCAACGGGACATTTCAAAACCAAGAACTCAAAAACGTCTCAGTACTTATAACTGGTCAAAAGTGGCACACGTTTTTAGCTCCAACACTTGTTCCCTACATCTATTTGCATTAGATAGTTTGATACCCAAGCACACATGTTACGCCTGCTACACGGGGATCGTCGCATTCGATATAAAAAAATTAAGAATAAACATCGATACTTTGTTGTTCGGCAACGTTTGTAAGCAACCCTCAGCTTTCCAGGTTTTGTTTTCCGCCAGCTTTGTATGATGGTCAATCCACCTCGTTTTTTTAACTGGCTACTGCAGGTCAGGAACATTGGTGGTTTTGAAAGAACCGAGTTGGATGGCCATCTCGAAATTCTCACTTATAGTTAATATCCTGGAGGCCACAAGTACTGAATACATGTCCCGATTGTAGGAGTGTGGCAGATTTAGAATTATAGACTTTTCATTATAAGCTCGACCACTTATTCCAACTAAATATTCTTAACCTAAATTTAGATAGAACGGAAATGTATTACCAGATTCACCCCTCGCTGCCGGTAACTCTGTCAAATGGCCACGACATTTCAAGACCCCCCTTCGAGGCCATTCTTGAGACAAACTAATATTTTTATTTTTCGATCAATATCGGTTAATATCGGTTACCGGTAAATAATTTGCGGTTACGGTTACCGTTATAGTTTTCATAAGTTTCAAATAATGGTTTCGTTCCGGTTACTGAAAACGTGTCGTTCCTAAACGGTTTCGGTTGCGGTTGCGGTTCTGGTTTGAGTACCCGGTCTCGAATGTCGCGAGCCAGGCTACCTTTCTGAACTGGTAGCCATGGTTCATGTGAAGCGCAGATATCATCGTGACTTGTGATGTAGGCAGACGTAAGCGTTTGTAACGTAACCAAAATTACGAGAATGGGGCTGCGTGAACCAGCCTTCATCATGAAACAGGGTACTATAATTTCAAATCCTTATATTTTTTCCGCTCTTCTATTTCTCTTGTTCTCTTTCCTTCTCTTAAGGCCGGTTCAGACACTTGCGTTTGAGTGCGTGTAACTGCGTTGCGTCGTGGACCGAAAGCGAGTCACCGGCACATCTGTGCTTCGTATCAAGCATGGAATCCAATTCAAGGAATCATCTTGGCACGCGTTATAAGCAGCAGGGATGTCCTGGTTTCTCGCAGCCGCAACACAGTCAAACGCAACTGTCTAAAACAGGCTTTATACCTTGGTCCTTACCTTTCGTAGTCGTTTTGTTTCTATGCGGGCAGAACCTGAGGACGAGGAGGAGACAAGAGCGCGCGAGGACGTCAGAACACCGAGTTTTGTTTGGAATGATTAGTGGGTATAAACTAAAAGCTAGTTGCCTTTGTCCCTACTGTACTGCTAGAAGGCGGCCGAACGCGAACGCCAAATGCCATATGCCGGAGTTCAGCGTTCTAACGCGTTCGACAAGTTCAAAATTGAATTGCGTTGTGTGTATGTTTATACAACCTGAAGCTAGTCTGCCTCAACTGGGGACTTGTCTCTCAGCTGTAGATAGGCAATTTAGCCAGTGCAGTACAACCGCTATTCTGGGGTCTTTGACGCGCACCGCGTAGTAGTGATTCACGACCACACTCCGGTACGTTGCTCATCCCGATCGAAACGGAAGAGAGAGGGGGGGGGGGGGGATTGAACCAATACCACCTAGAACACAAGGCCTGCGCGTTTCCTCCTCTAAACGTCATCACTAGTAGATCCCCTCAGCGCCCCCTAGGTAGCCCGGATGAGCACCATCGTCTGCTACACCGTCTGCTCCATCGCATGCTTCAGTGGTCGTGCTCAGAACGAGGTCGCATTGCTAAGACCGGCAATCTTGATGGTGTCGCATGCACGTTGTAAGTGAACTGTGGCAGCTCGTTATTAGCTCGCGCTAAGCAGTCGCGCACTTAGCTCTGGCCGCCAGTAAATGCGGCGTAGTTCCTCCGAAAACCCACGGGAGCGGCGGCGAACGCCTATAGAGGACTCGGAGTCTATGTAAGCAGACGCTTTGCGAGCCCCGTTTCGTCACCCCAACAGCTGAAACAATTCATTACGATCAGTCCGCTTGCAAAGCGGAATCCACTGATCGGAACTGCAACGACAATCAAATAACAACGCGCGCATAAACAAAGATAAAGCAGTCTAATTAGCGGTCTCAAACGCCACTCAGGGGATCACACGAGTTTGGAGCGCATCTGGGAAGCGAAAGAGAGGCGTTTAGCTGCTCGAACTACGTCGTAAGAGGTTACTGTTGATCCGTCACAGACTGCGTTGTCACAGTTTCTTACCTAAATAGGTGATCATTAAAACGTGCGCAAACAACATGTTAATATTACCAGAGCAAGCGAACCAGCCGCTGCAGCGTAACAAAAACAAAAAAGTAACGAGAAAATTACCGTGCAAACACTTTCCAAACTTTGCAGGAAAGATGGGGTCCCCTTCACAGGCGAAAATAAAGAGAAATGGGGAACAGGTGGCAAACAACGGCGAATAAAACAAAACGTTAGCAGACGATAGAAAGATACAAATCACCCAGCAAAGAAACTCCTTCAACGACGACGATCATTGCGGCGCTTAGGAAAAAAAAAAAAAATAGAAAGCAGCAGCATATAAAAAAAAGAGCTTCACTTTTTTTTTGGTTTGTTTTAGCTTAATTTTAATGTTGCAGCAACTTAATTACTTACGTTTGTTCGGTCTTCGGGAAACGGAAGAAGGATTTTCTAACACATCGCAAAAACTTGCATTTGCAGTGGTATGGGCAGGACATGACACTCCTGCCATCTCCAAGTATGCGCTGGTGTATGCCCGAAGGCGGCCGGTTGATCAACAAACGATGACCTATAGCAGACGTTCCGGCGTAGACAAATAAAATTCGAATATAAATGTATGACGAGCTTGCACTTTTTAATATATTTAATAAATACCAAAAAGCACGTATGAAGATTTCGGATTAGAGACTCAATCGAAGGCGAAAATAGGAGGTTATCGCAGGCAACAGTAGAAGAAAACAACAACAAAGTTGCAGACGGCCCTCAAAATGTCCGGGCACCGCGTAGCAGACGGACTGGCGGTAGTAAGCGCCGAAGTGAAGAAAAGAGAGCAAAAACTAGGTCCAAACAAGGCAAAACAAAATGCGCGATGATCGGAACGTCAAGTAAACAAAAAAAAAAAAAAAAGAAACACACACACAAAAAAAACATAAAAGCAGAAGGAAGAAAGAACGCGACGTCGTAGCTCCTCCTCAAAAATAAAAAAGAAAGTAGACGGAAAAATGGAAAGAGTTGCTGACGGCGGTCCAAAGGGTGCCGACTGTTATCGTAGTAGGCAAGTACGCAAACTAAAAATAACAAAACAATACGCCATTTTAGAAAATGTAAGCTTGTCACTAAAAAAAAAGAAAAGACGAAGTTACGTCCGGGCGCTAACAATCGGAATTTGTGTACCGTATATAACGTGACCGAAATCACTTTTTTTTTGCACTGCGACGCTCTCCTCGTTTTTTGTTTTGTTTATTTATTTATTTTTTTTGGACGCGCAAGAAGTCTGCTTTTCTTGTAACTCCGCTTTTATTAGTTTCAGTAATAGCGTCAGATTTGCAAGTGCACAATCGACATCTTCCAGAGCATACTGACATCGCAATAACGTACGTGGTTCGAAATTGCCTTTTGCTTCTTCATCCTATTCGCCTCTTCGACAAAACAATTATAAGCAAGACATTAATGAGAAATGGGAACTGCAACAACAAAACAAATTGATTGATAAGAACACTAAAGTTGAAGCGTAGCTACGTTCTAAAATGTTTGTACATTGCCCTTTTTTCAAAAGACAATGCGAAGGTACATTCGTGTTTTGTCTCGCTTACATAAGTTGTGACAGTGTTTTCTTCAGGAGAGTCCCAAAATTGCAACCTGGAAGCTCCAACATCTTTCCCACGCGAAGAAAATGTCCTTCACTTATGAGGTGGCACCTTTTTTTTAACATTCAAAGCAGCGAATACCCGTGACAATTTTTTTCATTGGTCACTTCGCACGGAATCAGGCAAAACTAATGCGTTGCGGAGAATTCGTCTGCTAGCGGAGGCTCCGAGCTCGCCAGGGGCTCTGCGATCACTTTTCGCCCGCGCTCCGCCGGGATTGGCCGGGAGCCCCTACTCTCGTCAAGCTTCGGGGTGTTTGCCGCTTGGGGCGGGTCGGGGATCTACTGACGAAACGTCATGCGCAGGCCTTGTCTTCTAGGTGGTATTGATTGAACCCATGATCCCTGGGTTTTGGAGCGCGAGCTTTCGCTCCACGTGCTCGGAGCTGGTGTGCGCTATCCCGATCGGCCACCGATCTCCTTCGACGAGCGCAGTGGAGACAAAGGCAGCCTTTTGTCTTTACCAGAGCCGTGGTCTTTACTGCACGGTTCGAATGCGTTGGAACGCGAACGCCAAACGCCGGTCGCCGGCGTTCCGCGCTCCAACGCGTTCGACAAGTTCAGTGGATACAAAGGAAGCTCCTTGAAAGTAAACATCTTTTACAGAAATCTGTCTGGTTTGGGGAACAATCTGAAAAAATAAAATTCAAACTCAACGCGTCGCCCGTCGACAGTGCTGCACGCGCAACAACCATTGATCGTCGGGTGACACACAGCTCCGCCCCATCGCGCGCATCAGCGTCTCTTATGTAAAAGGAACGAGCGAGACACTGGCGCGCGTGCTCCAAAAGGAATGGATCCAAGTGGCGCACAAGCAGGTTGCAACATTAGGACGGCTCATGCCAAGGCCGAAAGATCGCCTCCCAAAAGAGAAAGCACAAGGCGTGGCGAGTTGTGACGTATCGAGAAAGAAGGGGCGGAGCCTCAAACTAGAATGATTCTTGTTTGAGGCTCCGCCCCAACGTTCGGGTTCACTCACACGGTCAGCTAGAATGTGACGATCCCCCTACGTCGCGATGACGTGACCACGCAGTTGGGGCGCAGAGATCCCCGTATTTCCCCTTGTTCTTTTTGTTATCTTCTTCTTTTCCTCCGGGAGTTAGAACGAGCGAATAACAGAGAAAAGGATACCTTCCGGAAAATGGAAGGAAAAAGAGAAAAATAATGTTATCCTTTTATAAAATACGAAAGTGTATTTCAACAATTATGACGTAAAGTAAATTTAGCTAAGATATCTTATGATATCAATATGTAACGACCTTGTGGTGCTTGTGCCTCGTTTGCGTCGTTGCTTTCCCTGTTTCTGCACGATACGGATCGTATTACGAGAAGAAAATATTATCTGAAGGTACGCTGCGACACTAATCATCCTTTGTGAAGCCCCCGTGAACATAAGCTGCAAATGAAATGTTCTGGTTGCCTGTGAAGGAGACTCCAAATGGATACAAAGCTGACGACAACTCTGTGGTAATATATGACAAGTCATGAGATTGACGCAAAGTGCACCGGTTGTGAACATGCTGTGGATGATGCAGGAAAGTTTCTTCGGGCAGATTTAATAATGCTTTGCTCCCTTTGCCCACTGCAGTGATTACGACAGCAGTCCCCATAAGCCATGCTCTTTGCTTTCGGCGCTGAAGAAATGAACGCGACCGCATAATCTCAGGCAGTCTTTTTTACTTACTTTTTATTTGCAGAAAAGCTCGTGCAAAAAAACCAACGGTTTTTACGTTTTTACACGTCTCTACATAGGTACCTCGCTATCCCATTGGCTTCATTGCGCGTGACGATTCAACGCTCTTTGCCATGGGAACATTCGTGAAACTATATAGAAAGCCTCAGTTTGCCGCTAACAGTCGCTTTCCGAGTTCGGTTTGTGACGACAAAATGACGTAAGAACGAAAATGCACGAGAGTATTTGCATTGTTTTAACTCGACAACCGTACCCTTGGCGTGATAAACTCGAAAGAACATGGCCGCGATGCTCTCCGGATCGACCGCGGCTGGGGTTTGACATGCGATCGGTAACTTGATCAACGCGCACACGAATGCTTTCGTGCTGTTGGATGAGCCCATTCGGTGGCAGGACCGGATTGAAGAGCACGGTGAGCTGGCGTTCAACGTCTCCGGTATGACACTTGGCGAGATGCAAGACTTGGCTTCTATTTGTGCCGGTGTTATGAAGCTTGAAAGTGTTAATGTTGTTGTGGCTCGTAACGGCAGCCTTACTGAGATTATGAAGACGGTAATAGACGTTGCCATGCGTCCAGATTCAAAACCTCACTTTGCCACAAAGTGACCAACGCTTCTGCGAGCACGGGGCAGCAGTCAACGGTCTGAGAAAGAATTGTGCCGCCGCCACAACCGCCAGTGATCGCCCCAACGGCAAGAAAACAAACGACAAGCTCATTGAGGTTTGTGTAGCGCTGACTGCTGATTTATTGGACGACAAAGGTGAATTATGTAAAACGCAATGTAAGTTTGCCAGCGTTTTGCAAAACTAACGCGTTTCGTTGGAAATTTAATTTGCTGAATTTGTTAACTCCTTGAATGTTTGACGGGGACTGCATTCTGAACGCTGCCATAAGCATCTGCAAAGCCACTGAACTCGTACCCCAATGGTGAGATAGTTCCTGACATTCTTCACCTTACGTAGCAGTTCTTTCTTTAGTACATATGCTCGCTTTTCCTTCCCACATCTACTCTGCTTCAGCTTGTCGTTTATGCTTGATGGTGACAAGTCAACAGTGCGTATTTGCTCTGCATCACAGGTAAATTTCGAAAATCCAGTTCACAATACTTTATAATTTTAATGAGTTAGTGTCACTTTTGAAAAAAACAATTATTTAATTAGTATCATAACCTTTACATTAAAATACGTGTGCTGAATGTAGGAGAATGGTATCTTTATTTTTTTTCTTGGTCACGGAGATGAGAACCATCCACAAGTTCGCACTGGCTACATTCCTCGTCTACGGTAGGTAACAATGTGACCACACTCTGCCAGACTAAGCTTCTGCTGTCTAAACAACTGACGATTCATTTTAGGACATACCTGTTCATAGTTCATTGCAGGGCATCAAACAGTGTTTCTTAGGACTGTCCGATGACTGACATGCAACTCCAGAAGCTTGTCATGAAGAGGTAAAATATCTAATTGTTATAATAACATTCCATCAGCAACCCATCCAGATTTTTATTGCGTTATTGACAGTAGCTACAAACCGCAACAAATGGTCATCTGTATACATAGGCACTAAGCGTGCACTAACTTCGAAGTGGTAGAAACCCTGAAGTTTTAACGTCAACTTACCACCACGTTTTTAATGGCAAAGTGGTGTTTGCGGCAAAGAGTTGGAGTCCTTCAGAACGGTGACTGTCTCCTTCAGACTGATGATGATGGTCACGAAGTTTCAGTTAGATTCTAGGTTCAGTCAACGCACCCCACGACGTCGGTGTGCTTGTCATGGTAGCGACGAAAGCCTTCTTTCGCACATCCCTCAGCTGCCTCGGTCCGGGGTTTTGTCGACCCAGCCGTCTCTTCCCAGCCGATTGACAGCAACACACGCGACGGCCGTCACGGCTCTGATCACCATTGACTGGGCATTAGCTATGTGATCATCGGTGGCAGCCGCGCCCTTGTAGCTCCCCTTTGCGACAAGTCTCAGTGCGATTCGACTATACTTCGTTTCACCTTATGTTGTACCGCAGCGAAGGTTAGACGCGCGAGCTCATAGCGTTGGCAGCCGCTCTTAAGTCACGAGAGCTTGTGCCGCCGAGATGTGCCCCAGAGCAAGGAGCTCGCGCTTGTAGCCTTTCCTGCGGTACATCATAAGGTAAAACAGAGTATTGTAGCTGCTACTCGACGGTCATCATCTCTCATCGTCGCCGTCTCTCGTTGCGCAGCTGGTCACACTGCGATCGCATGGTGCTTTTCGACAAGTGGTATGGTCTTCACAAACAGTCGTCGTGCATCGCGAAGCCAACCGTGTGCTCGCGGAAAATCCGTCCTTGTACTACTTGTACGCGTTGGTCGAGCCATCGTTGCGCAACAAGCATCGCCGCCATTTTCTACGCTCTACAGAATCCTGCCCAAAGCTTGTTCCCCTTCGTGCAATATAGACAGAAGTTAAAAGCACGAGCACATTACCCCGAACGATGTTTGCTTGAACGTGGGCTTGCACTGCGCAAGCGCGCATGCTCGACGGCGACGTTGAAAGCCCGGAGCACGTTCTAGTAGCTCCTTCACTCGCAGTAGCTCGCACTCACAGTGAAACAGAGAGTAGGGTGTGTCAAGTAATACCGCAGTTAAAGGGATTATCCGGTCAAATTTCGTATTCATGAAAACATTTATACCTCATTGTCAATGGCAGTAGGAGCATCTTCCACGACAAATCTGAATTTTGTGTGCTTCCCTGGAGGATTAATTGTATTTTAACCCAAGCGTGCATAAACAGCGTTTTCCTCTTCCACCTTCAGGGAAGCGGAGTTTCTGAGGTAACATCAGGCAAAGAACGCGCCGAACTGAAGTGCACTGCGAATTTTGTCCTCCGCGTGAGCGGTACGACGTGGTTCACCCTCGCTGCTGCGCTAGATTTTTTTTTAGAATGAAAGGGTATTTTCGTTGTGCGGTTGTCACGCTCAACACTTCTCCGCGACATTTACAGTGGCGAGTAATATGGAATGCTGCGGTGCGTCGGGAGCACTGTGTTCCCACGGAGGAATGAGGCATAGGATATGACAATTGCAAGACTGGTGTGACGTCACGTCAGGCATGGGAGTGCAGCCGTTGATACTTGCGAAATTCGGCATGGAGTTTCGTTCAATTATCCGTCGTTGATTACACTGAATTTGGGTGTCGTTTAATGGAATAAAAATGGCCTATGTTAATCCTTAGGCTCCCACCAGGTAACCATCACGAAATCTTAAGAACTTCCGGTTTTCACGGACAATCCCTTTAATCTAGTTACGCGACTTCCGCTATGTGCTACGTAGGTTAGACGTGGTCATACGTCACTTTGTCATCACGGTCCGAACTCGAAGAGCGACAGTTAGTGCAAACGATTGCTTTCGTGTTTCGCGAACGTTCCTATGGGAACCGCGTGGAATGGACCTTTTGTAGAAATACGCGGTGCGCATGCGCGGAGTATTTGATGCGCCTGGGTTCGAGAGTATCTAATTCCAAACAATCCGCCATCTTGTATTTCTCGCCTTTGGGCGCCTTGGAGACCATCAAGAGTCGAGACTCAAGTTTTGATGTTGCGAACAAGGTGAACACGAGTCATCGTACTGACGACGACCGCTCTAGATTACGACGTGCACCGCAATCATGCCGGTGAACTGTGTAGCCTTCGGCTGTCGGAACTATTATCGCCCGGGTTGTGGAACTAGCTTTTTTCGCTTTCCGTGTGGTAAGCTTCATCCCGTTAAGCGGGCAGCCTGGATTCGTGCAGTCAGGAGAGTTGACAAGTCCGACCCCTCGAAGAACTGGAAGCCGAGTCAGCTGTCCAGACTATGTAGCGCCCATTTTATTACAGGTAAGTTGACTTTTCATTTTTGCAAGCGATAGAGCTTTGCGAAGTGCGGCGATGATCACATCTCTTTGATTGCAGGGAAGCCGGCGTTAGACAAGGCACACCCGGACTATGTCCCTACACTGTTTAGCTACTCGCGTCCACTGCCGTCAGCCCTCGGTCGGTTTCAACGCTGGTCCTCCAGATCATCAACCCAAGGTGAGAACCTTTCCTCGTCACACCGGCGATGCGATCTAGTCGCGCGATAACTTTCATCGCGAGCAAAAAGCGACGCGATTTGAGCAGTCGCTTGCTGACCCGACTTTTTGCGATGCGATCTAGTCGCACCAGAGCGGCTCAGTCTAGAGTGCCTTCATGTGCGCTTTGCTTGGGGTGATGACATCTGGCCATTTTGTTTCGAACGCTTATTTTTTTTTTTTTCTGATGCACGTGAAAGAGCGTGTCCCTTCACGCGCTCGTGGCGCTGACTGTGCTACGGCATGATTTTGTTTCCGGCGATTTCTTTTTATTTTCCCAGTGAGCGCGTTCTGTCGGCATCAGGTACTACAAACGATGGCATCACCCTAAACAGAAGGCCATTGAGGCACTCTAGCTCAGCCAGTCAACGGCGTTCGGAGCGAGAGTTTTCGAGAAGCGACTCGCCAACGAAGGCGTTGGACTCGCTCATCGCGCACGCCAGTGTGACCATCTAATCTAATTTTTTTGCGATGCGATCTAGTCGCATCACTTGACTACTTACATCGCCGGCGTGAATGCGCCAACGATGCTCTAATCAACAAAAAAGAAGAAAAACAAAAGATGTCAAGTTAAATTCTTAGAGTTGTCACGAGAGATTTGAACTTCTAAAAACTCCCCCCCTCCAAAAAATTAAAAAAAAAACTATTTACATTATTGGTGTGGTTTTTATTTCAAAGTTGGGGTCGATTTTACTGCGAACAAATACTGTCGTGAGGGTTGTTCTTTCGTTTCGGCAAGTTATCAAAAACAGTACACTGGCCATTTGTAAGTCATTCTCATTTCAGAGACAGCATGTTTAATAGCAAGCACTAGAACAAACACTTATAGTATTGTGATGTGGAGGCAGGGGCGAATCCAGAACTCCGTTTTGGGGGGGCAGGGGGGGGGGAGGGGGGGAGGGAGGGAGGGAGGAGAGGGAGAGAAACTTTGTAAGGATATTATTCTCCCATTCTTTTGTGTGCACCGGCCCGGGGGGGGGGGGGGGGGGGGTCGGCACCATGACAGAACAGCACACGACAAAACAGCACACGACAAAACAGCACGGTCAAAATAGCACGCGTCAAAACAGCACAGCGTCAAAACAGCACGGCGACAAAACAGCACACGTCAAAATAGCACGCGACAAAACAGCACAGCGTCAAAACAGCACGGCGACAAAACAGCACGGTCAAAATAGCACGCGTCAAAACAGCACAGCGTCAAAACAGCACGGCGACAAAACAGCACACGTCAAAATAGCACGCGACAAAACAGCACAGCGTCAAAACGGCACAGCGACAGAAGAGCACGTGCCAAAACAGCACGGCGTCAAAACAGCACAGCGTCAAAAGGGCACAACGACAGAAGAGAACGGCTTCAAAACAGCACCGCGACAAATGAGCACAGCGTCAAAACAGGACATTGACAATATAGCTAGGGTTTGGCGTTTTCGGTTTTTATTATTTTGCATTTCGGCCTACTTTTTTCGGTTATTTATTCCAAACAAATTTTTTTAGTTTTTAACGGTGAATTTTTATAGACTTATAAACGTCTCGGCTATTTTCGGTTTATTAACGAAAACCAGTATACTGACGAAAATGTAATATTTAAAAATCGTTTGTTTAAAATGTATAGTGAGTACCCTAAACCAGGTACTGGTTTTCTTATTTGTTGCTGTCCGTGGCAGCCGACACGACCGGTTCTGAAAAACGCACTGAGGCACTATCGTGATCTGACATTATCGTCGTATTCCTCGTATTTGTACACAGGACGAACATCAGCTTCACTCCCACTTCGGTTGGAGAGGCAAAAATCAAAATCCAGAAATTTGCAAGCATTGTACTCAGTGCGTTTTTTCTCCATTTTCACTACTGCGAGAGGTGGTAAATTCGCGCCGACCACAGAAACGATAATAAAAGAATCGTATTTATGCCCTCCTGTAGTAGACGGAAGCTGTGTTAAAAAATGTGCAGCCTTTACGGACGCCCTTGATTTTCATTGTTCCGTTCACGATTAAACTCTTCTCTTTGAACAAAGAATTCGGCACACAAACCCCTATATCAGGTGAAAAACCCAGATTTCGTCCTGAAGACCCCTGCGCCACCGGAGCTTTTGTTGAAAGTTGAACATATCTCGGAGACAAGCTGAAACTTGCGAAAGCAAGTGGTCATGCGGTCAGTAAAAAGTCACATCCCCCCCCCCCCCCCCCCCTCAACCCACCCCTCCAAACGCCCTCGAAAATACTGACCTTTTCAGTTAAAACCGAAGTTGGAAAAATGAACCCGGCGTACATTTACCTGTTTTATTCGGTTTAAGCCGAAAACGCTAAACCCTAAATATAGCGTGTGGATTAAAAAAAAATGCATGTCTCAAAGTAGGCACTGTAAAGGAAGGGAGGGACTATGCCAACTCGTCCAAAGCCAACTCGTCGACGGCCAATTTGTTGAATCCGTTCTCTTGGGAGCAAGTTCGGAGTGGGGTGTACACTCGATGCGCACATCAAGGCTCCCTGGGCAGTACCGAAGCCCCCACGCGTATTCTGGCTATTTCTCAAGCAGTTCTGCTCATTTTGACCTGAAAGTTTGCTGGTGATACCGTCTATAATAAAATATTCAATCGCACGGCATGTCCTGTCGTTACATGTTAAAAGAAAAAAAAAAGCGTGTGCGGCAACGGTGTGCTCAGCCCATGCTGTACGGCAACAGCATTGAAGCTGTGGCATGTTTCTGCTTCACCGGTTTCCACTTGATCGAGGCCTTCGTCGGCAATAATCTGTGAATTTAACTGAGATGAAGAGCGCGCTCCAAGTTGCTACATGCGTGCTGTTTAGTCGCTGTGCTGTTTTGACGGCGTGCTGTTTTGCCACGTGCTCTTCTGTCCCTGTGCCGTTTTGGAGCTGTGCTGTTTTGTCGCGTGCTATTTTGACCCGTGCTGTTTTGTCGCCGTGCTGTTTTGACGCTGTGCTGTTTTGACGCGTGCTGTTTTGACCGTGCTGTTTTGTCGCGTGCTGTTTTGTCGTGTGCTGTTCTGTCGCGTTCCCGGGGGGGTCCACCCATGTCAAATTGCCCTCCGAGAAAGGGGGAGGTGGGGGGGTCGACTTTGTTTGGGGGGGCGACCGCCTCCGTCGCCCCCCCCCCCCCACACACACACACACTCCTCACATAGCACCTACCAAAGTTTATAGATACTGTCGAACTCTACATAGCTTGGATGTGACATAATTTGCTGCCTTGCTGGTAATTTATGTGCCACGAGCGTTTGATTCACTGTGCTAGTTTCACAGTGCAGAGGGCAAAGTATGAAGGAATCAGTATGTAGAAATAGCCGGAAGTACACAGGAATGTTGACAGTTGCAAGCTATGTATAGGACGTATCCAGACATGGCTACCAGACGGTGCACTCTGAGTACTTCGCCAATTATGTGCCTGTGATAGCAAATGGCAGCGCCTGCACAGCCGCAAGAGCTATATGTTACTCAGCAAACGTTTTTTTGGTTGAGGTGACACCGTTCACAAAAACGGTGTCACTTGTGGCAGTCGGCTGCGGTATGAGGACTTAGGATGCACTTGAAAAAGGAAACCGAGGACAGCAGGCATTGTGGACTCCGATCCAGAGAATCGTAACACACATAACCGCGCAAAGGTTCAGTCGCTCTCCCTGAGTGGGCAGCGTGAATGACTCGCTTGCATCAAGAGGGAAAACCTTGACAAAGATCACGACATGTAGCGAGCATATGTTTATGTTCAAGGCATTCATCTCGGGTAAGTGTTGGGATGGTTGACATTTTGGGGGGTCGGACCTCTTGGGCGTGCATGTGTAGCCGAGATGTTTGTTTGCTGCCCAATCCGAACTGTACTCATCAAATTTGATATAGTACTTGCACAATGCCGAATCAATCAAAAAAGAGCCAAAGGAGAGAACGTGCAATGTGTTAGAATTTTTGCAGTGGCAGCTAAGGGCAACAACAGACTTCAAGATTTCTGCCAGGTAAAGAAATGCGTGCTCACGAGCAGTGGTGTCTTTCAATACCAATTTTCTGTTGCTCCTGCGGTAAGGAACTTCCATTCCAGTCTCTCTAGCATCTTGTTTGTCAAAATAAAACTTTGTTTCTGCAAGTAGGTCATCCGTGCTGACACTTACCCGAAACTCTACTTGTCGAAATCTTTGTCAAGGTTTTCTCCATTGTTGCGACCGCGAGTAATTCACGTTGCCTCCTTACGGAGGGCGATTGAGCCTTTTTGAATTCATATGTTCGAACTCTAGGAAATTGCAAAAACCAGGAACCAGCAATGCCTGCTGTTCTCGGTTTTCATTTTCGAGTGCGACACTGTTTTCATGCGTGATGTCACCGGAAATGGTCAAAGATTCCCTGCGTAGTGTGGCCATTCCGTTGAGGGTGGCCCATGCGGCTGTGCGGACACCGCCATCTGCTATCACGGACGCCATGATGGTGATCACGAACAAAAAGTGCAACGCTTGCTAGTCGCGTGTGAATATGCCCCATTGCGTCGTACAATGTAAAAAGTGGTGTGCATCAGTAGATAGGTAAATTTTAATAAATTTCTTGTTCGAAACCCACATTTTCATGTGTGTATGTTCATAAGTAGTGGTGTTTATAGAGACTTTAAGCAATTTCGAAACTTTAACTCATTTAATATATTTACTTGATTATCTATATCATCTTCAGAGGCTGCGACAGTGGTGAGCCAAGCCAAAGAAGCTCGTG
>JABSTQ010004090.1:0-37356 GCA_013358835.2 Ixodes persulcatus
TTCACAAATTAAGCCGCACCACTGAATGCAAAGTAGCATGTGACTTGTATGTATGTTCTCAGCAAAAGAAACTTGTATGTATGTTCTCAGCAAAAGAAAAAGATGCATTCAAAATGCGCCAATCATTTTGTTTCCTCTCTCTTAGAGCTTCTTTCAGGTACACACAAAATGTGGGTGTCTACGTCTAAAAGAGTGGAATAGACTTTTCCTGTAGGGCTGGAAGGCCTGACTCAGTTTGGCTAGCGGCTTGAAACCTATGGGAACCTGGGGAACTGCATCACAATAGTGAGAATGACACCCGCCTTGCACTTCCTCAACAATGGCACCATGAGGAAGGGGGAGCTGCCCTAAAGTGAATGCGATGGCAGGTGGGTCGTTTCAGTGAACCCCCTATGCAGATGATACCAAGCAGAAAATTACTAAAAAATGTATTATTAAAAACATGGAGTGTGAAGGGCACGGACAAGAAGGAGGAGATCAACACAGCGCTGTGTTGTGTTGGTATCCTCTGTTCCCATATTCTTCGTGATTTCTTTTTAATGATTGGCTACCAACTGGTTCAATCATCAGCACTATAGTGCTGATGATTGAATCATTTGGTAGCCAATAGCAGCATTAACACTGTGCTTACAATGGAATCCCACAGTCATGCATTAATTAACAAAAATAGAAACGAGGATGCAAGCTAGCTATACAGGCTAAACACGAATAACTTATTCAAGACGGGTTCTCAGGAAGATGACACAAATGCAGAGAAGTTTCGAATACAGCTGAGTTTTAATGGGCAAAAAATGAATAGGCGACCCAAAAGAGGAAACGTAGGGGAGGACATGAAGTCACTCTTTACAATTTCTCTTCTGCTTACCACCACTTTACGAAGGGAATTCCTTCCTGGACCTTACAGCGTTATACTGTTCACAACTCCTAACATACCCAAAAACAGTAAACGCCAAAAAGCAACCTACTAGCATCTGGGTAAATCTGATTAAACGAATAACAGGGAATGCCCTTGAGCTTTCAACCTAGGAAATAAAAAATATCATGCACGACATCAAGATTTCAAAACACAGACGGACATCACACCTGTTTCTAATGAAAAATATAGGCCATGAAACTTCTTCCACTCGATGGCAAAACACAGGGAAGGCATTCAACAGATTTCTAGGTTTCATCATTGTTATTGATTCTTTACAGTATACACTTGCGGTCACTCTCGTTGGTCAAAATTATTTCAGTAGTGTTCTATAAGGCCGCGCAATTATTACATTAGATCACGTGTTTTGACACAGCTGAATGCAGATCTTATTTTTCCGCAACATTTATACTAAGTTCAATCGGTCCTTAATGCAGGGTTTTGTCGCATGAAGTGTTCTATGAGTCGAGCGACACTTTCTAGCGGTCCTTGGGACATGTCATGCTGTAGGCTTATGTATTATTGGCTTTTCTTTGTTACTTTGTGGTATATGGCAAGCTGTATTAAATTTATTGCAGGTCCCAGCTGCACCAAGCGGTGCAGCTGGACCTGCAAAATTATTTCAGTAGTGTTCTATAAGGCCACACAAATATTACATTAGATTACGTGTTTTGACACAGCTGAAAACAAATCCTTATTTTTCTGCAACATTTATACTAAATTCAATCGGTCCTTAATGCCGGGTTTTGTTGCATGAAGTGTTCTATGAATGAAGCGAGACTTTCTAGCGGTCCTTGGGGCATGTCATGCTGTAGGCTTATGTATTACTGGCTTTGTTGCTTTGTGGTATATGGCAAGCTGTATTAAATTTATTGCAGGTCCCAATTGCACCAAGCGGGTAGACTCACCGTCAAAGACCGCAAGCCGCTCTCTTCAAGCCGCACAGAGTGTTCTATAAGGTGAGCAAACATTTCTGGCGGTCCTTGGTACATGCCGTGCTGGGGGTTTATGTAATACTGGCCTTGTCTTTGTTACTTTCTGGTATATACTGGCCTTTTCTTTGTTACTTTCTGGTATATGGCAAGCTGCATTAACTTTCTTGCAGGTCCCAGCTGCACCAAGCGGATAGACCCACCGTCAAGGACCGCAAGCCTCTCTCTTAAAGCCGCACAGAGTGTTCTATGAGGTAAGCAATCATTTTTCGTTGGTCCTTGGTACATGCAGTGCTGGGGGTTTATGTAAAACTGGCCTTGTCCGTTTGATCCAGTTTTACTTCAGAAAAAAGTGGACCTCTATAGTGGGACGGTGCACGGCTACATGCACATGCTCCCGGTATTTATATATATTTATATATACATAAATACAAAGCTTTCTATTTTGATTCAAACAAAGTTAAAAAAAAACGGCGTGAGTGTTACTTGGATGTTGGCTTCACTGTGTGTTTGTGGGGCTAGGAGGAGATTACATAAGGGGAAAACCCTTAGCAGTATGTTAATCAAAACTGATTAACCAAAATTTTTAATAATGGTTTTATGGGATATGTTTCAGTTCTAGTTTCAAAGGCAGTGAATAATAAAGAATAACACAATTGACACAATTTGCGATTGGCAACAAGTTTCGAGATATTCAGTGCTAAAAATCTGCCTTTTCGTCGCCCAATTGCAAAATCTTGCGCTCAGAAGGCCTCAGGATGTCGTGCTGACGTGGTTGCTTCGGACGCACCTTCACTATCCTGGAAGTATGACGCCGATGCTTCCACCAAGGACACACTGTCGAGATAGTGACGACGTACCCGGTACGACTAGGTCACTCTATTACCCACCATTAACGGCACGAATTCTTGAGCTCAAGCTGAGCGCGGTTTTTGCATCCGACATTTAAAACGCAAATGTTGGACAATGAATACCTCGAAGCCGCTTGGCTTTTTGTGAATGGTTTAAATAGAGATAGCCTTTAATATTGACTGGCTTTTAACACTGCAGTTGCAACATGGTCCATACAGCCATTAATTAAAAGGCTAACAGATTTTGGTCAATTCGTCAACATACTGTGACAATTATTCCCTTTAATAATGTTTGCCGAGTCCCACGAACACGCAGTGAAGAAGGCATCAACGTAACTCTCACGGCCTTTTTTTAAAATTCTGTTAGCTTCGAAATAGAGTGCTTTGCATACATGTAAAACGACTTGTAGGATGTAATCATGCGCATAATTATTACAAAGCTTTGCTTTTCACCCACTTAAGTATTGAATTTTTATCGCAACCTTCCAAACAGAAGCAAACCCTCCAGTTTGGTACTGAAAATGTATTCTATTCGGCAATAAATCAACAGACTACTACTTGGTTCGCCTTTGGCCTCATACTTAAAATAATAGGCATGTGCGAATCATACATTTTGGGCTTAAAGTGGATAATGATTTGAGCTTATTAACTTTTCAGTTGAATATCACATAGTTTCTGCACCTCTCTCTATGCCCGCGAATTCTGGGTCCGTTCACATCAAGTCATCCAGCAGCCGCAGCTTACCTTTGGGGCCACCGAGATTTCTCTTCTCTTGACGCAGAGAGCTCATTTTATATTTTGTCAGAACACTTTTGTCTGTCACGAATTCGAGGGGTGCAGCAAGGTGCAAACTCAACAATGTCTCATAGATAGCTGTAAAAAGATATTATCACGAGCACCTTTTTATGTGCAGTCCCCCCCCCCCCCCTTCCACCGTTGAAAACCACAACCGTCAACCTCGCCACGTTCGACGCGCTGCGTGCCGGATTTTCGCTGCTCCGGTTGGTGTTCGGACGGGGGAGCTCATGTGGTCAGCGACTGGACATGAAATGTAGATGGTGAAAGTTAATTTCGACAGCTACATGCGAGACATTATGTTTGCTGTCTTCTGTAACCTTCATCGTTGGGTTTTTCAGTGTAGAGGAGAAGGCAAAAAAATTATCATTGGCCAAGGGACAAATATTAGCATGTACCGTTATGGTCAGTCGGCAGCCCTATACGGTTCATAATGCAAGGTGGCGAGGTGTGAAGGGTGCGTCCGTGGCAGACATAGATTGTAGCACCTGAGCTTCCCACCTTTTGTCGGTGTTTGCCCCTTTTTTTTCTTTTTAAAACTTGCCTTCCTTTGGCTATGTTCGCTGATACCGTTAAGAACCCATTATCGCACCCAATGAACGCTGGCGACCGATGACACCGCCTGACAAAGCGTGTCTGCCTAAACGTCCCTGCTTTTTGCCTTCTGACTCTTTTGGGCATATTGTTTCTCATCTGTGCATCCTCTTACCCAAACAATAACCTCAAATGTGCACAGGAAGGCTGCTGTCTGCAGAATGAAAACCGGCCGCTGTAAAAGCGAAATGTGAGAGCAAAGCAAAAAATCACTCCCATTGCGAAAACGAACCAGTGATGCGTCGGATTTTTGGCGTTGCTTCTATTTTTTTTACCTCCAAACCTGTCAGCTCATTTACAACAATAAATGTAACAAGATACATAAGTCTAGCAGCGTATCATAATACATCACAAAAGTATTTCACTACAGAAACACAAATAGATTTCGCAAATGCATCTTGGTACAGAAATAGAGATACTCAAAAGTGTCGCTAAGATTATATGGCAATACTTTCATGTCGTGATGTTGCCCCGATTGTAATTCCTCATTCGTTTTACATTGCTGCCGACGCCGGTTATTTGTTTAAACATAAGCACTGTATGTCTGTGTGGAGGCTGATGCTCATGGCCTTAATTGCAGCGAATAATAGCAGTTGACGAGAGCAAACATGTTTTGACCTTCTACATTAAAGTATGTTGTGCTTTATCCTTTTACCTAACGCAGGGCGAGAACATCCCACCGACACCATGTGTCCTCTACACCAAGCAGGAGCTGGACGATGCAGACTTTCTTCACCTTGCTGTGGATCGTGAGCGCTTGTTCTCAGTTTTTACTGCAGAAGAGGGGCTGTGCATGTTGTTGGCAGCATATTGGCTGTTCAGCATCCAGTGCGAATGCAAGGCTTCCAACACGCTGGTTGCTCTGGAGAGGCTTTTCCTTGGCTTGTGGGACACAACTCCAAGGACAGTCGTAATCAAATTTTTGAACAAAGTTTGCAGACAGGTATGTGGTCGAAGAGATGTTTTGTGAGCCGTTTTAAAAGTTTATGATGCACTTTTCTCGCCAGCATTATCAGGTTCATTTTTATTTTGCTTCCAGGATGAATGATAGAAGGTTTTATGGAGGCATGTTTTCTTTTTCTTTCTTTAAATGTTGGGCACCTTCTGTGATAACTTATGCTGACCTCCTGAAGGCGAGGTGCTTAGAATTTAGCTCTACGAGTTCCTCATCCATAGTAGTCTTCCAGAACTTTATAATTTTTATTGTACGTGAGCAAGAGAATAGCGTCTTCTACTGAAACATTTGCTTTTTTGCCGTAGAGTGCAAGTTCATTATGTGATATTTTTCGTTACATGTTTGCAGATAGCATTCTTTATGTCATGGAATGGCATACATTGTATTTTTCATTTGTCCCTTAGGGTTCAATAAATGTTCAATTTAACACATTCTAATTGATGTCGTAATGAGCTTCACTTACTAAAATACTGCTGTGGTTCAGTCAAGGGCTAGACCACCGCCCTCTACCCTGTTTCCAATCAGTAATCAGATGCGCATAAGGAGACTAGTGATAAGGGAAGCGTGTTGCCTGCAATGCTCTGAAACAAACAAAACATGTCACTTGATCTCCAAACAGGAAAGCTCCCCTTGCCTCGTTTGTGGCAGCCCATGATGCTTAAAATGATTCAGCCGTGCAGTACGATGCTTGGGGCCACTGCTTGCTCACTTAGAGTTCGAGAAAGGGGGGCGCCGTAGCACTTCCTAATTGCCCCCGGAGTTATGATCTGGCTTGCCAGGAGCTCTTTTGTATTACTTCATGAGTTGTGCTCAGTGTGACTCATTATTTCTTTATCACGTGGCTCGTATGTGATGATGTGGCAATCCCTCTAAGTGAAAAAGTGTAAATGTGTTCAGTAAACATGATAAGCTGTAAATCATATAAAATAATATAAGAGTATGCAATACCGTATATGATTTTTGTACAATTTACAAGTTCTGATATGTGTATTGGACACATTCCTATAATATTTTCACTGGGACCTATACTTCATTTCACCCTTCGTCCGAGTGCGGCGGACGCTACCAGCCATCCCAGCGAATCCAGCGTCGAGAGAGTGTCATGTGACCTTGAACTCCACTTAACCAAAACGTCGCGTGATACTCTCCCGGCGCCGGATTGGCTGGGGTGGCCCAGCATCCACTGGGCCACCCCAGCGGGCGCCCATTCCATGCCCAGCACCCTTTGCCAAGGGTGTTAGCAAGCACCCATTATGAAGGGTGCTTGCCTGAACACCATGAGGGTGTTAGCCCTGGGACAAACTGATTTACACCCTTAAGTGTGTAAAAACTTTTACTGTGTACTCAAGGCTTCTCTTTCCCATTAGTGCCAGCAAGCTTGTGTAAAGTGAAAAATATTGTAACTGAACATCGTTGCACTGACCCTTCACAAAAATTACTTCTTTTTTTTTTACTCCTGCATTACCGTGGGATCTTAATGGTGGGACCACGGAGGACTGGAGTGGTGGTCGCCGCAACCAGCGTCGTAAGACGTAGAACTCAAAAAGTCCAATAAATATTGAGCAACCTTGCAGCAGCTTCGCTTGTCATTAATATGTAAAAGTTTCTGGGGTTGAGTTCTCAAACTTGAGCTCCCGAAATTCTTGACAGTATTCTGAGGAACACCAACATTTTGTGGCCGTCTGTGATAAATTATATATGAAGTGTATAACTACAGCCACTTTCGGCCAGTGACTGGCCGAAAGTCAATGGCCAGTGACTGGCCAAATGGGAATGGCCAGGGGCTGGTCAAAAGTGAATGGCCACTGGCTGGCCGAAAGTGACTGCCCAGTGGCTGGCCGAAATCGAGTGGCCAGTGGCTGGTCAAAAGTGACTGGCCAGAAGTGGATGGCCAGTGACTGGCCAAAAGGAAATGGCACTGGCCAAAGGTGAATGGCCAGTCACTGGCCTAAAGTGAATGGCCAGTGGCTGGCCAAAGGTGAATGGCCAGTCACTGGCCAAACGTGAATGGCCAGTCATTGGCCTAAAGTGAATGGCCAGTGACTGGCATAAAGTGAATGGCAAGTCACCAGACGAGGACCAAAACACTGCTATTGCCGAGCACTTTGACCAGGCTTTGGCCATCGAAAATCTGGTTGGCCATAGTGCACTTGCCAGCGATGGCCCATTCACAATGTGCTGCTTGGGCTGCCTTCCAGCGATCATGCCGTGCTTCTCCTCTGCCTCCGAAGATTACTTTCTTACATCTTAACCCATTAGGGACCAAGAAAAATCTACCAGACCAATTTTGTTTATTTTTGGTGTACAATGTGTGCTTTCCACAGGAAGAAGATTCCTCGAGTTTGTCAAAAATTCATTTATTCATTCAGAAGTTACAGAGGTGTACTTTCAATAGTACGATGGGACTTTTACATAGCAAAATGGACATTTGCTGAATATTGCTACTTTGACGCATGAAGCTTCTTGAATCATCCGTGCTTCAAACAAAGTGTAATTTTGCACTTTGCGCATGCCCACATGGACCTCTTGTGGCAATACTGGCAGCGCAATTGCTTTTCTAATTTGCTAGGAAAGTGCCCTCCTTTGTCCAAAACAATGTCACTCACGATGGAGGCTGGCCGCCTACGGATGTAATGGTATTTTGCACCGAGGCGGAGGTAGTACCGTGTGACATTTCGTAGGAAGGCAAGGAGGTCGACCGGCTCATCTGCAATCAACTGATGAATTTTCCAAGAATTCACCAAGGCTACATTCAGAATCTCAGTAAACAAAGGCCACCACCACTTTTTGCCGCGAATGCGAACTCTATAGTTGTTTGCAGCTTGTTCTAAGAGGTCTACCCTTCCCATACTGCAGTTATAGCTGCTGAACAGTTTAGGTTGTTGCACATTCACGTTCTCCTGTGCTGAAGATGACCACCGTTTTACAGAGCACATGGGTACAATTCCGTCGTAGTTGGTAGCCATTGTTACTACACTACTCTCCTTCCACTTCACAAGAAGAACCTCACCGACAGGGTCAAAGCAATGGGAAAAGTGTCCTATCTGTTTTTTTTTCTACATTTCTTTCTGACTTGGAAGAGGGCCCTTCATTTGCCGGTTCTCACGAAGGGTACCTGTAGCCCTAAATCCTTTATTACGGAGTGCAACAAGGAGACTGTGACTGGTAAAAAAATTATCAAAAAAGACAATATGGTCACTCGGGTTTGAAGTTGCTTCAAGCAGAGAAAGAACGACACGACTTCCTAGAGGGTTGTTATCTGTTTTTGCAGATTTTCCGCAGTAGGTATAAAAAGCATAACAATACCCGTCATCACTGCACATCATCCAATTCTTGTCGCCGCAACGAATGGGCTTGCCACGCATGAATTGTTTGCAAGGATGGTGCCCGAAGTATGTCAACATAGACTCCTCTACTGAACGGTTTCGGTGAAAGATTCCATGCAGCTGAAATCGCTCATTCAGAAGGTTCGTGAGAGGACGTACCTTGTACATTCGATCAGTTGATCCCCCGATGAAGTCATTATCAGCTAGGTGCAAGAATCTTTTTATCTCGTAAGACCTATTTCGGCTCATGCAGTTGGCTACGTATGGCACTCCAACATCTTCGTCGACGCACCAGTAAAGCTTCTGTCGAGGAAGGCTGTGGTAACCAGACAGCAAAAAGGTACCGATGAACCTTTTCAGATCATCCAAACTGAGGGAAAAGCCATGTTCGTTTTTCTGTTTCGCATAGTTGCCAGTCTGTACTATAATGTGTGTAAGTATGCGATCATCAATGATGGTACTGAAGATTTGACTGGGTGAATAACCTTCATACAGAGCTCTCAACTCGGCCTTGCGCACTACTGCGCAAGGCCGAGTTCCCCCAGGTGTACTCAGGTTCTTTTCGGCTCCAGTTTACGGCAGCGACCTTTGCGCGCTTCACCGGAGGGACGCGCTTGTCAGCTTCTTCTTCATTAGAACGCCAGTGAACTTCCAAAGTGCCTGCAAAAAGGCAGACTTTGATGTAACGAACCTGTAACGCTTCAAAGACTATTTTACAGGAGCTATAAAGCAAAGACAGCTGCAGAAAGCGCGAAAATCAACAGTGGCAGCGCGGCATGAACACCACTTCTAAATATAGGAAGCAAAGTTGAAAGCATACAATGCGAGGGGCGTCAAAATAAAAAAAAAAAACCGGCAACCTCTGCGAACGCTTACACAAATTCACAGGACAAAACATTTCCACTTTGACCGGTTCACCAACCTGCATTTATTTACAACGTTCTCCCACTTTGGCCCCACTACATACTATAGAATAGCTGCGGCAAAAAGCGCGACCTGTATCCTGGTGACGCCGCGGTATCAAATATCAATCATTGATAACTTCCAAAGCGCCTACGAATTGCAGTCTCAGTAAGAAAGAAAACATTTCTAACCAGAAACGTCATTTACGGGCGCAGTGCCCGTACAGTCCTCGTCTCCTTCTTCCTCGTCGGTATCTGGTGATGGGTCCGGAGGAATTATGACGACATCCACGTCGTCTTCAGCATTCTCTGCTATATCTGCTGCAGCCTCGAGGGCGTCGCTGAGTCGACAAAACGGTTTTGTGCCGAAGAAAACGTCGGGTTCCATTATAGTGGGTGCCTGGAATAGCGAGCGCCATTGTGCATACACGAAAGCCCAACGTACTATATATAGTACAGCAACGTTTATATTTACATACCACAAAAAGTATAAAAGATATGTAGCATTCCCAGAACTCAGCGTTTACTTCTACCATTCTTGCAGGTGCATGCAAAAAACTGTCGCAAATGATTGCATACTTCAGCCAGGAGAACAAAATTTCGAAGCACTCATCTCAGCGGTTGGCGGGAGCGGAGTTTGTCTATATTTGACCGTAGACATATGCGCCCCTGACCACGGCAAACGCTGATCCTTCATTTGGGGGTGTAGGTTATCCCTGTGGTGGTAAAATAAAGAACTACTGAAATCTAAATATTTATTTTGGAGTTTTTAAAAAATAATAATGCAGCTGTGCTTTTAAAAGTACACCGGTCCCTAATGGGTTAACCGCGCTTTTTGGCTTCCCCCGGTTGCATCACTTCCTGGCAACCACTATTCTGGGGTACCCGTGAAAGCGAGTTCGCAACCTCGTCCTTCGAGCCGTTTAGGTACTCGATACAAGGAGACGCCTGCTGAGCTCTGCTGTGAGACAACTCGCCCAAAACCCAACATACTTTGTCTCAACGGGCATCGTTAGCATTAGTGAACAACTCGCTCAACGAATCCGTGGGACTCCCTGGGGACGACTAGAAGCAGAGGCAAAGCGAACGGGTTCACGTTGAGCGCCATTTTAATGTGGGGTTCTTTTCGGAGGTCGCTCCACTAATAATCGCCGCCCGATCGGCATGCGCTCCGCCCGTCACCCAGAGAGTGACACAACAACGAGAAGACAGCGACTGGGTTTACTGTACCTCTTGGTTGCCCGTCGTCGAGAGCCGGTAGTCCGGGCCCGCCGACCCTTGTTGTCGCCCGTCGTTTAGAGCTCATAGTCGGAGTCCGTGTCCTCGCCTGCGGATCGCCTTTCCCACGCCAGCACTGCGTAGGCTGGCTGTCCTGGGCCATTACCGCCCGAGTCTCGCTGTGGAACCACGCCGGGATCTCGTGGCCTAGTCCAGATGGCCAGGGCTCGCCGTTTCCACCGGTCTTGCTCCAGACCTCGCTGGTGAACCGCTGCCGTGTTCGCCATGGGCCAGGCCAGGCAGCCCGGCCCCGATGTTTCTGCCCAGCTTTAGCCTCCCGTAGCACACACTGTCTCGCTCCAGCTCGTGTCTTCTCCACCGACCGCCTGTCACGTGCCCTCTGCCTCGTCTTTCACCCTCGGCTTCCACGATCCTCCAGGCATTGAAGGCGAGAAGACCATATTCCGAAACGGTCCGTCACTTGAGAGCAGCTCCGCACCTTGTCGACACACATCTAGGTCTTCTCCAGGCCATTACACAGACTGCCTTCAATTCCAGCTTTCGGTGACTCAACAGAATGATCTAGTGTCACCGATCACTATCTCTGCTGCCAGGATAGACATTGGATTTTCTAGCCTGCGAACACAAATACTGGACAAAGCCTTGAGCAAGACCATCGTCCCCTGCTTTCGGTCACCTGACTGCAGCGGAGCATTCTGTCGACACACATCTTGCTGTTGTCCAGGACTTTGCACACAGTGCCTTCAATTCCAGCTTTCGGTGACCCAACACTATGTTCCAGTGTCGCCGATTTCTATCCCTGCTACAAGGACAAACATTGTATTTTCAAACCTGTGAACACAAATACTGGATAAATTCTTGAACAAGACAATCATCTGCAGCTTTCGGTCACTTGACTGCAGCGGATCATTTTGTCGACACACGTCCATCTCTTCTCCGGGCCATTACACACACTGAATTTAATTCCAGCTTTCGGTGATTCAACACTATGTTCCAGTGTCGCAGATTACTATCCCTGCTACCATTGCAAACATTAGATTTTCAACGCTATGAGCTCAAATACTGAATAAAGTCTTGAACAAGGCAATCTTCCCAAGCTTTCGGTCACTTGACTGCAGCGGAGCATTTTGTCGACGCACGTCTACCTGTTTGCCACGCTACGACGCATATTACCTCAAAGCCAGCTTTCAGTGACTGCCCCGTTTTGTCACCTGTCTCCGCTTTGCATTCCTGCTATTGCGACCGCGTTCGAGTTAGGCGGCTTCTTAACACATCCAGGGGTTCAAGGCATGAAGACCATATTCCGAAACGTTCGGTCACTTGGCAGCAGCGCGGCATCTTGTCGACACACGTCTAGCTCTTCTCCAGGCCACTACAGAGAGTGCCATCAATTCCAGCTCTCGGTGACTCAACACTGTTTCGTTGTCACCGATTGCTATCCCTGCTACCAGTACAAACATTAGATTTTCTAGCCTGCGAACACAAGTACTGGATAAAGTCTTGAGGAGGACCATCTTCCCCTGCTTTCTGTCACTGGACAGCAGCAGAACATTTTGTCGGCAAACGCCTAACTCCTCTCTAGGCCATTAGACATAGTGCATTCAATTCCTGCTTTCGGTGACTTAACACTATGTGCCAGTGTCGCTGATTACTACCCCTTCTGCCAGGACAAACATTGGTTTTTCAAGCTTGTGAACACAAATACTGATCGAAGTCTTGAACAAGACAATCTTCCACAGCTTTCAGTCACTTGACTGCCACGGATCATTTTGTCAACACACATCTAACTCTTCTCCATGCAATTATACACAGTGCCTTCAATTCCAGCATTCGGTGACTCAAGACTAGGTTCCAGTGTCGCCAATTACTATCCCTGCTACTAGGACAACATTGGATTTTCAAGCCCGTGAACCCAAATACTGAATAAAGTCTTGAACAAGACAATCTTCCACAGCTTTCGGTCACTTGACAGCAGACGAGCATTTTGTCGACACACGTCTAACTCTTCTTCAAACCATTACACAGAGTGTCTTCAATTTCAGCATTCGGCGACCCAACACTATGTTTCAGTGTCGCAGATTACGATCCCTGCTACCACGACAGACATTGGACTTTCTAGCATGTGAACACAAACAGTGGAAAAAGTCTTGAGCAAGATCATCTTCCCAAGGTTTCGGTCACTTGACTGCAGCGGAGCGTCTTGTCGACGCACGTCTAACTCTTTGCCACGCTACGACACATATTACCCTCAAAACCAGCTTTCAGTGACTGCCCTCTACATGTCACGTGTCTCCGCTTAGCATTCCTGCTATCACGACCGATATTAAGTTAGGTGGCTTATTAACACATCCAGGGTTGAAGCGTGAAGACCATGTTCCGAAACGTTCGGTCACTTTTCAGCAGCGCCGCATTTCGTCGACACATATCTAGCTCCTCTCCAGGCCATTACACAGAGTGCCTTCTATTCCAGCTTTTGGTGACTCAACACTAAGCTACAGTGTCGCCGATATACTATCCCTGCTACCAGGACAGACATTGGACTTACTAGCCTTTGAACACAAATAATAGATACAATCTTGAGCAAGAGCATCTTCCCGAGCTTACGGTCACTTAACTCTAGCCTAGCATTTTGTCGACACACCTCTAACTCTTCGCCCCGATACGACGCATAATACCCTCGAAGCCAGATCTCAGTGACTGCCCTTTTTGGCCACGTGTCTCCGCCTTGCGTTGTTGCTATAATGACCGTGTTCGAGTTAGGTGGCTTCTTAATACACTCAGCGGTTGGAGGCCTGAAGACTATATCCTGAAACTTTCGGTCACTTGGCAGCAGCACCGCATCTGTCGACACAGGGCTAACTCTTCTCCAGGCCATTACATAGAGTGCCTTTAATTCCAGCTTTCAGTGACTCAACACTATGTTACAGTGTCGCCGATAACTATCCCTGCTACCAGCACAAACATTGAATTTTCAAGGCTGTGAACACAAATACTGGATAAAGTCTTGAAGAAGAAAATCTTCCACATCTTTTGGTCACTTGACTGCAGCGGAGCATTTTGTTGACGCATGTCTAAATCTTCGCCACGCTACGACGCATATTACATTCAAAGCCAGCTTTCAATGACTGCCCTCATTTTGTCACGTGTCTCCGCTTTGCATTCCTGCTATCGCGACCCTGCTCGAGTTAGGTGGCTACTTAACACATCCAGGGGTTCAAGGCGTGAAGACCATATTTCGACACGTTTGGTCACTTGGCAGCAGCGCCGGATCTTGTCGACAAACATCTAACTCTTCTCCAGGCCATTACACACAGTGCCTTTAATTCCAGCTTTCGGTGACTCAACACTATTTTAAAGTGCCGCAGACTAGTATCCATGCTACCAGGGCAAACATTGGATTTTCAAGCTTGTGAACACAAATACTGAATAGAGTCTTGAACAAAACAATCTTCCACAACTTTCGGTCACTCGACTGCAGCGAAGCATTTTGTCGACACTCATCTAACTCTTCGCCACGCTACGACACATGATACCCTCAAAGCCAGATTTCACTGACTGTTTTCTATTTGTCACATGTCTCCGTTTTGCATTCCTGCTATCACGAAAATGTTTGACTTAGGTGGCTTCTCAATACATCACGGGGCTCAAGGCGTGAAGACCATATTTCGAAACGCTCGGTCAATGGTCGCAACACCGCATCTTGTCAACACACGTCTAACTCTTCTCCAGGCCATTGCACAGAGTGCCTTCAATGGAGCTTTCGGTGACTCAACACTATGTTACAGTGTCGCCGATTACTATCCCTGCTATAAGGACAGACATTGGACTTTCTAGCCTGTGAACACAAATACTGGATAAAGTCTTGAGCAAAACCATCTTCCCAAGCGTCCGGTTACTTGAGTGCAGCGGAACATTTTGTCGACACACGTCTAACTCTTCGGCACGTTACGACGGACATTACCCTCAAAGCTAGATTTCCGTGACTGTCCTGAATTTGGCACGTGTCTTCGCTTTGCATTCGTGCTATGACGACAGTGTTCGAGTTAGGTGGCTTCTTAATACATCCAAGGGTTCAAGGCGTGAAGACCATATTCCGAAACGTTCGGTCACTTGGCAGGAGCGCCGCATCTTGTCGATACACGTCTAACTCTTCTCCAGTTCCATTACACAGAGTGCCTTCTATTCCAGCTTTCGGTGAATCAACATTATGTTACAGTGTCTCCGGCTACTATATCTGCTACGAAGACAGACATTGGATTTTCTAGCATGTGAACAGAAATACTGAACAAAGTCTTGAGCATGACCGTCTTCACAAGCTTTCGGTCACTTGACTGCAGCGGAGCATTTTGTCGACACACCTCTAACGCCATTAAACACAGAGCCTTCAATTCCAGCGATCGGTGCCTCAACACCATGATCCGGTGTCGAAGTTTACGGTCCCTGCTACCAGGACAAACATTAGATTTTGAAGCCTGTGAAGACAAATACAGAATAAAGTCTTGAACAAGACAATCTTCCACAGCTTTCGGTCACTTGACCGAAGCGGAGCATTTTGTGGACACACGTCTAAATCTTCGCCACGCTACGACGCATATTACCCTCAATGACAGCTTTCACGGACTGCCCTATTTTTGTCACCTGTCTCCGCTTTGCATTCCTGCTATGACGACCGTGTTCTTAATACATCCAGGGGTTCAAAGCGTGAAGAACATATTCCGAAACGTTCGGTCACCTGGCAGCAGCGCAGCATCTTGTCGACACACGTCTAGTTCTTCTCCAAGCCATTACACAAAGTGTCTTCAATTACAGCTTTCGGTTATTCAACACTATGTTACAGTGTCGCAAATTACTATCCCCGCTACCAGGACAGACATTGGTTTTTTTAGCCTGTGAACCCAAATACTGGATAAAGTCTTGAGCAGTACCATTTTCCCCAGCTTTCGGTCACTCAGTGGAGCATTTTATCGACACACTGCTAGCTCTTCTCCAGGAAATTACACAGAGTGCCTTCAATTCCAGTTTTCGGTTACTCAACACTTTGTTTTAGAGTCGCCGATAACTATCCCTGCTACCAGGACAAACATTGCCTTTTTACGCCTGTGAACCCAAATACTGGATAAAGTCTTGAGCAAGACCATCTTCCCCAGCTTTCGGGCACTTGACGGCAGCGGAGCATTTTGTCGTCACACGTCTAACTCTTCTCCAAGCAATGACGCATATTACCCTCAAAGCCAGCTCTGAGTGAATGCACTCTATTTGTCACGTGTTTCGGCTTTGGATTCCTGGTATCACGAAAATGTCCGAGTTAGGTGGCGTCATAACACATCTAGGGGTTCAAGGCGTGAGGACCATATTCCTAAACTTTCGGGCGCTTGACAACAGCGCCGCATCTTGTCGACACACGTCTAGCTCTTCTCCAGGCCATTACACAGAGTGCCTTCAATTCCGGCTTTCAGTGACTAAACACTATGTTACAGTGTCGTCGATTGCTATCCCTGCTACCAGGACAGACATTGGATTTTTCAGCCTGTGAACACAAATGCTAAATAAAGTCTTGAACAAGACCATGTTCTCCCGCTTTTCTTTCGGTCTCTTGACAGCAGCGGAGCATTTTGTCGACACACGTCGAACTCTTTGCCTCGCTACGACACATACTACTCTCAAATCTATCTTTCACAGACTATGCTTTATTTGTCACGTGCCTCCGCGTTACATTCCTGCTCTCGCGACTGTGTTTAATTGATTGGCGTCTTAACACCTTCAGGCATTCAAGGTGTGAAGTCCATATTCCGAATGGTCGGTCCCTTGACAGCAGCTCCGCACCTTGTCGACATAAGTCTAGCTCTTCTCCAGGCCTTTACACAGACTGCTTCAATTCCAGCTTTCAGTGACTAAACACTATGTTACAGTGTCGTCGATTGCTATCTCTGCTACCAGGACGGACATTGGATTTTCCAGCCTGTGAACACAAATGCTGAATAAAGTCTTGAAGAAGACCATGTTGTCCCGCTTTTCTTTCGGTCTCTTGACAGCAGCGGAGCATTTTGTCGACACACGTTGAACTCTTTGCCTCGCTACGACACATACTACTCTTAAATCTAGCTATCACAGACTGTGCTCTAGTTGACACGTGGCTCCGCCTTACATTCCTGCTCTCACGACTGTGTTCAATTGATTGGCTTCTTGGCACATTCAAGCATTCAAGGTGTGCTGAATGCTGAATAAAATCCGAAACGTTGGTCCCTTAACAGCAGCTCCGCACCTTGTCGACATACGTCCAGCTCTTCTCCATGCCATTACACAGACTGCCTTCAAATCCAGCTTTCGGTGACTCAACACTATATTCCAGTGTCGTCGATCGCTATCCCTGCTACGAAGACAGACATTGGAGTTTTCAGCCTGTGAACACAAATGCTGAATAAAGTCTTGAACAAGACCATGTTGTCCCGCTTTTCTTTCGGTCTCTTAACAGCAGTGGAGTATTTTGTCGACACAAGTTTAACTCTTTGCCTCGCTACGACACATACTACTCTCGAATCTAGCTTTCACAGACTGTGCTCTATTTGTCACGTGGCTCCGCTTTACATTCCTGCTCTCGCGACAGTGCTTAATTGATTGGCTTCTTAACACATTCAGGCATTCAAGGTGTGAAGTCCATGTTCCGAAACGCCGGTCCCTTGACAGCAGTTCCGTACCTTGTCGACACTCGTCTAGCTCTTCTCCAGGCCATTACACAAAGTGCCTTCACTTCCAGCTTTCGGTGACTCAACACTATGTTACAGTGTCGTCCATTGCTATCCCTGCTACCAGGAAAGACATTGGATTTTCCAGCCAGTGAATACAAATGCTGAATAAAGTCTTGACCAAGACCATGTTGTCCCACTTTTCTTTCGTTCTCTTGACAGCAGCGGAGAATTTTGTTGACACACGTCAAACTCTTTGCCTCGCTACGACACATACTACTCTAAAATCTGGCTTCCACAGACTGTGCTCTATTTGTCACGTGCCTCCGCTTTACATTCTTCTCTCACGACTGTGTTTAATTGATTGGATTCTTAACACCTTCAGGCATTCAAGGTGTGAAGTCCTTATTCTGAAACGTCGGTCCCTTGACAGCAGCTCCGCATCGTGTCGACACACGTCTAGCTCTTCTACAGGCCATTACAGAGAGTGCGTTCAATTCCAGCTATCGGTGACTCAACACTATGTTACAGTGTCGTCGATTGCTATCCCTGCTACCAGGACAGACATTAGATTTTCCAGCCTGTGAACACAAATGCTGAATAAAGTCTTGAACAAGACCATGTTGTCCCGCTTTTCTTTCGGTCTCTTGACAGCAGCGGAGCATTTTGTCAACACACGTCTAACTCTTTGCCTCGCTACGACACATACTACTCTCAAATATAGCTTTCACAAACTGTGCTCTACTTGTCACGTGCTTCCGCTTTACATTCCTGCTTTCACGACTGTGTTTAATTGATTGGCTTCTTAACACCTTCAGGCATTCAAGCTGTGAAGTCCATATTCTGAAACGTCGGTCCCTTGACAGCAGCTCCGCACCTTGTCGACACACGTCTAGCTCTTCTCCAGGCCATTACACAGACTGCCTCTGTCATGCATGCGGCATGCATGAGGCAGCGGATTTAGCGCCGTCGCCGACGGGTTATGGGGCTTTGTGATTGTTATAGTTTTGTTACCCGTGGTGTGCGCTGATTGGCGCGTCGAGAAAAGGCGACGTGACGACGGAAGGAAGAATCGACGAGACGGGCAGTTCTGTCATGGAGCTGGTTCAAGCAAGACCTGGAACCCGAATAAAGCGCTTCCCCCCAAGTCTGGCTCCCTGCCTTCCCGGGTGACACGGCGCCCAAACCACAAGCCGTGACTGGCACAGCCGACAGCGGGAGTTCAGCCACGGAACCTTGGGGTGAGCGGCCAGCTCCAACACCGCTCGGACGTCGCAGAGTTCAAGCAAGCCCGGCTTTCTGCCTGCCATAAGCAACGGAGCGGTGGGTTCAGCATACCGCACGGACGTTGCCATTACAAGCAAGCCCGGCATTTCGCCTACCATATTCGGCGGAGCGGCGAGTCCGGAGTACAGCACGGACGGTGCTGACATCACGCAAACTCGGCTCTTCGGCGGCCAGGCAACCGGGTGCCAGACGAGCGCTTGGCGTGACCAGTGGGATGAACGCTGCATGACGCAGCCTCAGCGCAAGAACGAGCGCCAAAAAACAAGACTTCCTGTCTTCGACAGAGACAGGAACTAGTGCCTGGAAGCGGTAGAACCTGGACTTTAGTCATGCACGGACCCTGAGACATTCCTGCTAGGCATTTCTGCTGCCAGTGCCGCCGACTGCCCATCGACGACGAAGAGCTGGAAAACCTGAATTGGTGAGCGCATATGCTTGTCTATTTTGGTTGAATGATCACTCGAGCAAAGGCGAAGAACTATGAGTCGGGCAGAGGGGAGGGTAAAATGCCTGGTAAACTTAAGGAGCCTGACGACGCATCAGAAAATGAGGGGAGAACTGATTTGGAAGTGATGAACACTCGGTTGGAAATTGAAAACTAAAACTCGAACAAATACGGGCACAAACTGAGCTCCAAAAATTGCAGAGGGAGAAAGGTGGTGGTGCCAATGGGGGGCTGGGATTACAACCAGAATCGGGGGTAGCCCATTGTGCTGCACTCTTGAGTAATGTGCGCAGCCGGATGCCCGGGGACAAAACCTTAGTGCCTGGCTGGTTCGACGCGGTAGAAGTCATATTTCGATCCTTTCAGGTTCCTGACGAGATGAAACCGGTTCTGGTAATGCCGTATATAGCTGACAGGGTCAGGTAAGTGATCATGTGCAGTGGCATGAAGGAACTGCCATCTTACGCTCAGCTAAAAGAACAAATTTTACGTGAGCTAAGATTGTCTCCAAACGAATATAAACGACAGTTCAGTACGGCAGGCAAATCGCGGGAAGAGTCGTGGAGCCAGTTCGCCGGCCGACTTAATAGCTACTTCAGCTATTATGTGAACAGTAGAAAAGTGGATACTTACGATGACTTGCTGCAACTAGTTGTCGCGGATAGATTGAAGGAGTCTCTCCCCAATGAAATAAAAGCATATGTTGCCTTGAACGAAACGGGGGAGTGGCTGCGTCCCGAGGCGATAGCTAAGCTGGCTGAATGCCATCAGGAGAGTAATACACAGAGGGTCCCAAAAACCTACCACAAGACAGACACTACTGGTGACTCTGGTCAGAGCGAAGCTGTGACGCCTCCGAAAGAGAGAGGGCAAAGCGAGCATGTCGGCGACACTCGACGCTGTTTCGCTTGTGGGAAACAGTGGTCACCTGGCAAGAAATTGCGCTGAGACCATTACTAAGCTAACGGCATGAGTAAAACAACCTTTAGACTGCGAACACGTTGAGCAAACATTCGAGGTGCATGGCAAACTAGTATCGCTGGCAGAACAACACGAAGTGCTTGACGGAGAACGATTTGTGCAACTCCGCTCAGGAGACATATACTTGAATGCCAGGATTGATTAGGGGGCAGACATTACAGTGGTTCGAAGGTCGATGGCCACCATTTTGGATGAGAGTCAAAAAGGGAAAGTTCGGTTGAAGAGCGCTTTCGGCCACGAGGTGGAAGCCGATCTCATGCATGTCCCGTTTCGACTTGGTAGCAGTGCGGTTGATACAGGAGCGGATACGTTACTGCTCTGTGCGGCAACCGAGTAGCTTGCCGGAGAAGTTGACGCACTACTCACGCCTGAGGACTTGGTAGCTTTAACAACAGTAGAACAGAAAATGCCCTTGGCAAATAAGGTAGATCTTCCTGGTGAAGCGTCAGTATTAAAGGAAGGTCCTGGAATAGAGGCGTGTGTGGTGAGCACACAGTCGGAGGGAGAAAATGGGACTGTAGAGTCTGAGGACGAGCGAAGTGACGCACACAAAATAGAATCTGAAAGTTGCCTTCAGTTTGGAACAGAGCAGAAGAACGACGAGTCGCTGAAGCCACTGTGGCTACAGGCAGAGCACAAACAGAGGTCGTACGCCACGCGTTACAATCTCCGTGCGAAAGAAGCCTTCTGTAGGGGCGATCTAGTGCTACTAAGGGACAGAAGCGGTAAAAAGATTAACTTTCTTTGGTTGGGACCAGCGGAGATACTAGAAGTTAGGTGAAAAAAAGCTACGTAGTTGAGATTCCTGACGGTGGCCATAAGTGGATCCACGCCAACAACCTTACGCCATATGTGGCCCGCGTTGATGCTGTTGGTGTTATATTTGATGCTTCTGACTTTGGTTCGGTGGAGGAAATCCCCAAAGACGGGCGGGGAGCAGATGAACCACAGTCACAGAAGACCGCGGAGGAAAAGGAGATGTATAGCGTTGTGCAGCAGTTCGTACATGTATTGTCTAGGCGCCCAGGAAAATGTGCAAAAGGACTGCACAAGATAAGACTTGTCGAAGGTTCACAACAAAAGAAGAGATATGCTTACAGGGTGCCGATAAAAAGGAGAGCGGAAGTAGAAAGGCAGATTGAAGAGCTTCTAGAATGGGGTGACGAGGAGGAACAAGCGTCTCAAAAGGTAAAACGTATCCTGATGGAGTTTCCGGTTATTAGAGCGCTAGATGGCCGTCAGCCTTTTGTTCTGTCCACCGACGCATCAGAGCGATAGGGGCATGTCTCGCCCAAAGGGCAGATGATGGGAAAGAGTACCCAGTGGCGTTTCTCAGTAAAAAATGAACCGCTCCCCAAACTCAGTGGGCAGTAATCAAACGTGAAGCTTACTCGGTTGTGTGGGCCTTGGGTCAGTTGGAAACGTGGCTATTTGGGGCGGAGGTCGAAAATCGCACCGGCCATAACCCTTTGTATTATTTGGCATCAGCGGCACCAAGTAGTGCAAGGCTGACTCGTTGGGTGCTTGCGTTGCAAAAATTTAACCTTAAAGTACGGAATGTAAAAGGAACGAAAAACATCTCTTCTGATGCGTTGTCAAGGCTGTAGTGGGGTGGAGTTTGTACGTGGTTAATGTACTTTAGATGTTCTCAAGAAGCAAGTTTGTCAGTGTGTTTTGTGATCATTCACGCTGAATGGACGGAAATGTGCGCGCAGTTCGTTTTTTTTGTTATGAATGTTATGATTGTAAAATGATACACAAAGTATGATGTTCTTTTAATTGGAAAAGAAAAAAATAGGGGGGAGGCGTGTCATGCATGCGGCATGCATGAAGCAGCGGATTTAGCGCCGTCGCCGACGGGTTATCGGGCATGTGATTGTTATATTTTTGTTACCCGTGGTGTGCGCTGATTGGCGCGTCGAGAAAAGGCGACGTGACGACGGAAGGAAGAATCGACGAGATTGGCAGTTCTGGACTGGAGCTGGTTCAAGCAAGACCTGGAACCCGAATAAAGCGCTCCCCCCCCCCCCCCCCCAAGTCTGGCTCCCTGCCTTCCCGGGTCCCACGACGCCCAAACCACAAGCAGTGACTTCCAGCTTTCGTTGACTCAACACTGTGTTCCAGTGTCGTCAATTGCTATTCCTGCTACCCGGACAGACATTGGATTTTCTAGCCTGTGAACACAAATGCTGGATAAAGTCTTGAACAAGACCATGTTGTCCCGCTTTTCTTTCGGTCTCTTTACAGCAGCAGAGTATTTTATAGACACACGTCTAAATCTTTGCCTCGCTACGACACATACTACTTTCAAATCTAGCTTTCACAGACTGTGCTCTATTTGCCACGTGCTTCCGCTTTACACTACTGCTCTCACGACTGTGGTTATTTGATTGGCTTCTTAACACCTTCAGGCATTAAAGGTCTGAAGTACAAATTCTGAAACGTCGGTCCCTTGATAGCAGCTCCGCACCTCGTCGACACACGTCTAGCTCTTCTCCAGGCCATTACACAGAGTGCCTTCAATTCCAGCTTTGGGTGACTCAACACTATGTTTCAGTGTCGTCAATTGCTATCCCTGCTACCAGGACAGACATTGGATTTTCTAGCCTGTGAACACAAATACTCAATAAAGTCTTGAACAACACCATGTTGTCCCGCTTTTCTTTCGGTCTCTTTACAGCAGCAGAGTATTTTATAGACACACGTCTAAATCTTTGCCTCGCTACGACACATACTACTTTCAAATCTAGCTTTCACATCTGTGCTCTATTTGCCACGTGCCTCCGCTTTACATTACTGCTCTCACGACTGTGGTTATTTGATTGGCTTCTTAACACCTTCAGGCATTAAAGGTGTGAAGTACAAATTCTGAAACGTCGGTCCCTTGATAGCAGCTCCGCACTTCGTCGACACACGTCTAGCTCTTCTCCAGGCCATTACACAGAGTGCCTTCAATTCCAGCTTGCGGTGACTAAACACTATGAGTGTCGTCGATTGCTATCCCTGCTACCGGGAAAGACATCGGATTTTCCAGCCTGTGAAAACAAATGCTGAATAAAGTCTTGAACAAGACCTTGTCCCACTTTTCTTTCGGACTCTTGACAGCAGCGGAGCATTTTGTAGCCACACGTCTAACTCTTTGCCTCGCTACGACACATACTACTCTCAAATCTAGCTTTCACACACTGTGCTCTACTTGTCACGTGCCTCCGCTTTACATTCCTGCTCTCACGACTGTGTTTAATTGATTGGCTTCTTAACACCTTCAGGCATTCAAGGTGTGAAGTCCATATTCCTAAACGTCGGTCCCATGACAGTTGCTCCGCACCTTGTCGACATTCGTCTAGCTCTTCTCTAGGCTATTACACAGAGTGCCTTCAATTCCAGCTTTCGGTGACTCAACACTATGCTCCAGTGTCGTCGATTGCTATCCGTGCTACCAGGAAAGACATTGAATTTTCTAGCCTGTGAACACAAATGCTGAATTAAGTCTTGAACAAGACCATGTTGCCCCGCTTTTCTTTAGGCCTCTTGACAGCAGCGGAGCATTTTATAGACACACGTCTAACTCTTTGCCATGCTACGACACATACTACTTTCAAAACTAGCTTTCACAGACTGTGCTCTATTTGTCACGTGGCTCCGCTTTACATTCCTGCTCTCACGACTATGTTTAATTGATTGGCTTCTTAAAACCTCAGGCATTCTAGGTGTGAAGTTCATATTCCGAAACGCCGGTCCCATGACAGTTGCTCCGCACCTTATCGACATACGTCTAGCTCTTCTCCATGCCATTACACAGAGTGCTTTCAATTCAAGCTTTCGGTGACTCAACACTATGTTCCAGTGTCGTCGATTGCTATCCCTGCTACCAGGAAAGACATTGGATTTTCCAGCCTTTGTACACAAATGCTGAATAAAGTCTTGAACAAGACCATGTTGCCCCGCTTTTCTTTAGGCCTCTTGACAGCAGCGGAGCATTTTATAGACACACGTCTAACTCTTTGCCATGCTACGACACATACTACTTTCAAATATAGCTTTCACAGACTGTGCTCTATTTGTCACGTGGCTCCGCTTTACATTCCTGCTCTCACGACTATGTTTAATTGATTGGCTTCTTAACACCTCAGGCATTCTAGGTGTGAAGTTCATATTCCGAAACGCCGGTCCCATGACAGTTGCTCCGCACCTTGTCGACATACGTCTAGCTCTTCTCCATGCCATTACACAGAGTGCTTTCAATTCAAGCTTTCGGTGACTCAACACTATGTTCCAGTGTCGTCGATTGCTATCCCTGCTACCGGGAAAGACATTGGATTTACCAGCCTTTGTACACAAATGCTGAATAAAGTCTTGAACAAGACCATGTTGCCCCGCTTTTCTTTAGGCCTTTTGACAGCTGCGGAGCATTTTATAGACACACGTCTAACTCTTTGCCATGCTACGACACATACTACTTTCAAATCTAGCTTTCACAGACTGTGCTCTATTTGTCACGTGGCTCCGCTTTACATTCCTGCTCTCACGACTATGTTTAATTGATTGGCTTCTTAACACCTCAGGCATTCTAGGTTTGAAGTTCATATTCCGAAACGCCGGTCGCATGACAGTTGCTCCGCACCTTGTCGACATACGTCTAGCTCTTCTCTATGCCATTACACAGAGTGCTTTCAATTCAAGCTTTCGGTGACTCAACACTATGTTCCAGTGCCGTCGATTGCTATCCCTGCTACCAGGAAAGACATTGGATTTTCCAGCATTTGTACACAAATGCTGAATAAAGTCTTGAACAAGACCATGTTGTCCCCGCTTTTCTTTCGGTCTCTTGACAGCAGCGGAGCATTTTGTCGACACACGTCTAACTCTTTGCCTCGCTAAGACAAATACTACTCTCGAATCTAGCTTTCACACACTGTGCTCTACTTGTCACGTGCCTCCGCTTTACATTCTTGCTCTCACGACTATGTTTAATTGATTGGCTTCTTAACACCTCAGGCATTCTAGGTGTGAAGTTCATATTCTGAAACGTCGGTCCCTTGACAGCAGCTCCGCACCTTGTCGACACACGTCTAGCTCTTCTCCAGGCCATTGCACAGAGTGCCTTCAATTCCAGCTTTCGGGGACTCAACACTATGTTGCAGTGTCGCCAGTTACTATCCCTGCTACAAGGACAGACATTGGATTTTCCAGCCTGTGAACACAAATGCTAGATAAACGTCTTGAACAAGAACATCTTCCACAGCATTCGGTCACTTGATTGCAGCGGAGCATTTTCGCGACGCAAGTGTAACGCTTCGCAAGGCTACGACGCATACTACCCTCAAAGCCGGCTTTCAGTGACTGCGCTCTGCCTGTCACGCGTCTCCGCTTTAGATTCCTGCTATCACGACCGTGTTCGAGATGGGTGGCTTCTTAACACTCTAAGAGGTTCAAGGCGTGAAGACCATCTTCCGAAACGTTGGGTCACTTGGCATTGGCGCCGCATCTTGTCCACACGCGTCTAACTCTTCGCTTCGCCATTATAGAGGCTGCCGTCAAAACCAGCTTTTGGTGAGTCCGTACAACGTACAACTTGTCGCTGGTCTCTATCCCAGCTAGCAGGAATGCGATGGGATTTGCTGTCTTCTGAACAAATATCAGTGGCGGAGGCTTGAACAAGATCATCTTCCCCAGCTTTTGGTCAATTCACATCAGCGCCGCATCTTGTCGACACACGCCTAACTCTTCGCCAAGCCATTATAAAGACCCCGTCTAAGACAGCTTTCGGCGGCTTTCTAACCACTGAACAAAACCATGGGCGAGAGCACAATCATCCCCAGCTTTTGGCCGCTTGAAAGCAGCGCCGCATCTAGTCGACACACGTCTAACTCTTCACCACGCCCTTATAAACGGCCGTGAATTCCAGCTGCTTGTGGCGGAGCTCTTTCTGCCATGTGTCACCGTTTTATTTTTCTGGTACTACTACCATGTTTAAATTGGGTGGCATCTTAATAACTACAGGCGTCCAAGGCGAGAACAAGATCACCTTGCGCAGCTTTTGGTAATTTGCAGCAGCGCGGCATATTTTTTGCGATTGTCTTACCGGATATTGTCACGGATGACAAATGATGGGAGGACAAACAACTGAAACAAATACTGTTATTGGGGCAAACTTCTTCCGAAAACTAAATAGAAGAAGGGTAGCGTTGCAGTCATCGACGTCAGTGATACAGCATGACCGCGCGTTGAGGCGCGACCCAACCCCGGCTTGCCACACGGATTTCTTTACGCGTGGGCTTTTCGAACAATCGCCCCAATGAAACAAAAAACAAAACTAAATAAAGCAAATAAATAGAACTATAAACTAAAAAATAATTTGGAACATAAAAGTTTAACAGTCTTATCGAGCGTAGAAGCGCATGACTCGAACGACGTGCACCACCTCGGATCGCGTTTCGCGTCGTGTTGCTGCATGCGTTCCGTCGGGCCACATTTTGTAGTTGAAATTTCCCTGGCGTCGAAGGACATTGTATGTTTAAAAGTAGCCTTTTAAAAGCTTCTAGCGAAGCCCACGACGTCGTATCGGTGTGCATACCGCACCCGGTCTTCTGGCTGGAAGGGAAGTTCCAGACGCGGAAGGTTGCAGCGGCCAGCGTGACACGTTGCAGGTCTTGGAATATTCTCGGGCGATCTTGCGCACATCTGCTGGTTGCGCAACCACGTGGTTGTCATCACTTCCTTCGCCAGCTGGCTTGTGAGGCAGCGTGGTGTCAATCACCGTGGTAACATTGCGACCATGAACCAGCTGGAATGGTGCAACCCTGTTTGGAATCGAGTAACACCAGCTGGAATGGTGTAGCCGCTGTGTTGTAGGCGAATGCGACTGACGGCTGGACCTCGTCCCACGGATTTTGTACCACGACGACGTACATCGACGTTAAGTCGGCAATGGTCTTGTTTAGACGTTTTGTCAGCCTATTAGACTTAGGATTGTACGATGTGGTTCGCCGGTGCTTCGTGTGGCTGTGGCGGGGGATCTATTTGTTGTGTACCAAGCAACCAAGCTGCCGCCCACACAAATCGGGCAGCGCGAGCCATGCTCTCGAGCAAGGGTATGCGCGAGGCAGCAAGCCATTGGAACTGATCTGGGCGCCATACCGCTCCTGCCCGTTCCGTAGCAATAAAGAACTTAATGAATTTAACAATTGGCGACGAGGAAACGGCACGAACTCTACGACGGTAAATCCAGGGAAGCATGGCGACTCACGGCTCCATGGAGGAATTCTCCGGCAAGGGATGGTCGTCCTGGGCAGAGCGACTGGATTTCTACTTCCAAGCCAACGGTATCACCGACGGCGGCAAGAAGCGCGCTATCTTGCTGACCCTATGTGGACCGAACACATTCGAAACCGTCAAGGCATTAGTGGCACCGGGGACTCCGAGCGACCACTCATTCCAAGAAATCGTCAGTCTGCTGCGTGCCCACTACGATCCCCGCCCGTCGGAGCTGTTCAGTCGCTGCAAGTTTCAGCGCCGGGACCAACTGCCGCATGAAACAGTAGCCGTCTACGTAGCAGCGTTAAAAGCTCTCGCGGCAGATTGCAACTTCGGCACGTCACCGGCCCTGCCTTCGGCCCAGCCTCCTACGGTTCCAACGTCAGAATCCACAGCGGTGAGTGCGACTGCAACTCCTACTGTTCGGCCCGACCTGAGATCAACGATGTTGCCCATCGACGTAATGCTACGTGATCGTTTTGTCTGCAGACTGCAAGACAACACTCTGCAACAAAGATTGTTTGCCGAACAAGACCTCACGTTCATCAAGGCATTCGATATCGCTGTGCGGGCGGAAAACGCAAAAGACTATCAAAAGAAAATCAAAGCTGACTTCAGCGAAGTCAACAAGACCGCCCGCGCACAAACAGCTCCACCAGAGCAGCGCAAACCCTGTTACCGCTGCGAAGAACTCCACAATCCCGAAACGTGCTAGTCACGCACCTCGAGGTGCAGGTTTTGCAAGAAATTCGGGCACGTTAAAAAAGCCTGCTTCAAGAAGAAAAGCAGCAGCAGCTTATCGAAGGCAACTCGGCGATTGCACGTTTTCGACTCCTCAGAAGAGCCACGCGATGTCGCGATTACGGAAGAGAGCATTCTTCATGACCTAAATGCAATGACAGGGGTGAGGAGAGCACCCCAGAAACATATGGTATCGTTGGACGTACAAGGCGTGCCACTGCTATTCGAGGTGGATTCAGGGGCAGCCTATTCTATCATCAATGAAGACACGTATCGGGAATCATGGCCCCGTGACCTGCCACCGCTTCACCCCGCCAGCATTGAGCTGCGAACATGGTCAGGAGAAGGGTTGCAGCCACTGGGGACGGTTAACGTCAGCGTGCGCTTCAAGCAGCGCAGTGAAAAACTTCCTCTATTGATAATGAGCGGCCCAGGATGCAACCTCCTTGGTCGTAATTGGTTCGCCCCACTAGGCATTCGCCTCAGTGGCATTCACCAAGTACTTCACGAACAGAGCCTGGTAGGCGTACTTGAACGTCACTCAGCAGTGTTTGATGGCAACCTAAATGGCTTCAAGGGACCAGCGGTCACACTAGAGTTGCACGAAGGAGCACAACCTAAGTTCCTGAAATCACGAACGGTGCCATTCGCACTCCGGCCAGCCGTTGAAGCGGAACTACAACGTCTGACGGACCAGGAGGTGATTGAGCCCGCACAACATTCGAAATGGGCAACTCCGGTCGTCGTCGTGCGCAAAAAAGACGGTAGTATTCGACTCTGTGGCGATTACCGCAGTACGGTGAACGCTGTAGCCCAAGCAGCATCTTACCCGTTGCCGACTGTCACAGAGGTCTTGGCGAAACTACACGGCGGAAGAATTTTTTCAACAATAGACCTGACACAAGCATATCAGCAACTCAAGGTCACTGACTCTACAGCCAAGACTCTGACTATAAACACAGTCAAGGGGCTTTACCGTGTCAACCGACTGCCCTTCGGTGTTTCCGCGGCTCCAGCAATATTCCAAAGGTGCATGGACACGACTCTTGCCGGGATATCAGGTATCAGTGCATACCTGGATGATATCATCGTCGCTGGGTCCACACAGGAGGAGCACAATCATCGACTAGACATCGTCCTCTCAAGACTGGAAGATATTGGTCTTCGTGCCAACAGAAAAAAATGTTTCTTTGGTGTCCCGGAAGTAACCTTCCTCGGTTTCAAGATCAACTCAGCAGGCATCCATCCAACGGATGACAAGTTGAAGGCGATTCGTGATCTGCCAGAACCGACTTCAAAGACGACGCTCCAGTCTTTTCTCGGGATGCTCGCCTTCTATGACAGGTTTCTGGAAAACCGAGCAACAGTAGCGAAAGACCTGTATACCCTTCTAGAGAAGAACAGGCCGTGGAGCTGGGAGGCTCCTCACAAGACCGCATTCAGAAAACTCAAGGAACTTATCTTGCAGCGGACCACATTGATCCATTATGATGAGTCTAGACCTCTTCTACTCTCCTGTGATGCCTCACCGTACGGTGTTGGTGCCGTTTTGGCACAGGTTGATAGCGCAGGGCGAGAAGCTCCAATAGCGTTTGCTTCCAGGACTTTGGGAGAGGCTGAAAGGAACTACTCGCAGCTGGATAAGGAGGGCCTCGCCATTATCTACGGGGCAATCCATTTTCATCAGTACATTGCCGGACGACACATAATCATCGTCACGGATCATCAACCACTCCTCGGCATCCTGGGACCACAGAAGCCAGTACCTCAAGTGCTGTCTCCACGCATGATGCGATGGTGTGTCAAGCTGGCAGCCTACGACTATGAGCTAGTGTATCGGCCGGGAAAGAGACACCAGAACGCCGACGCGTTAAGTCGCCTTCCCTTACATGGTAGTGAGGACGAACCCTGTCCGCCCGGAGACGTGCTGATGATCGAGGCACTGCCGGTCTCGCCGCTCACGGCGAAAAGAATCGCAGAAATGACGCTTCAAGACCCCACCTTGTCTCATATCTTCAAGGCGTTGCAACAAGGAACACTTGACCGCCTCAGGGGTGAAGAGTTTGCTCCCTACAAGAAGAAAGTGACAGAGCTGTCCACTCAACGAGGATGCGTTATTTGGGGCTCGAGGGTGGTCATTCCCACACAGGCACGTACCGAAGCAATGGATTTGCTCCATGCTGGACACAAGGGCATCGTTTCGATGAAGACGTCAGCCAGGAGCTACTTATGGTGGCCCGCTATCGATAGGGACATTGAACATGCAGTCGAAGCATGCCGAATCTGCCAGGAATCCAGGCGTATTCCGATGAGAGCCGCTGTGCCAAACTGGGAACATGCATCTCAACCATGGCACACCATACACCTTGATTTTGCCGGCCCGATGGAAGGACACATGTTCCTCGTAGTTGTGGACTCGTACACAAAATGGCTTGAGGTGAGAGTGATGACCTCAGCCACCTCCACAGCTGTTAGAGAACTGCGTGCTATCTTCGCGACATTCGGATTGCCACGGAAGGTGGTGTCGGACAATGGGAGCGTGTTTGTGTCAAGGGAGGTACTCGATTTCTACCAACGAAACAGTGTGGAGCCTGTGACAAGCGCACCATACCATCCGGCTACCAACGGCCAGGTGGAGCGGATGGTCCTTGAATTGAAGCAAGCACTTCAAAAAGACAAAGTCGGCAGCTTGTTAGTAAGACTGGCAAGATTCCTCTACAAGCAGCACACCACTGTCACATCCTCCACCGGGAAAACACCCGCGTTGCTAATGTTCGGCCGTGAACTGGCATCAAACATAAGCCGAGTTACACCAGAACCAGAAAGAGCAACCAAAGAGAAGCCGAGGAAGAAAGAGAGGTGACGACCCCTTCACGCCGCTTTGTTGAAGGGCAACCTGTGTTTGCTTTAAATTTTCGCGGAAAACCGAGCTGGCTAGAAGGAACACTACTCAAGCAGCTCGGTCTTCGATCCTGGCTTCTCCAAACGGCGTTTGGAGAAATCCGCAGACACGTCGACCACATTCGAAGACGACTATCTGGAATTACGCCTCAAACATCCGAGCCCCATAGTCTCTTGGCAAGAGGCTTATGCGAAACGATGCCACCAGCAGCGTGGTTCACAGCAGCAGCAGCTGAGGCCAGTCCTGCCACTCCGACTGTGGCTGCTGAGGCGCCGCCTGCAAGACTACCGGCACAGCATTCAACCGTTGCTGCTGAAGAGCTGCCTCCTTTTCTACCAGTACAGTCTCCAGAAAGAGCCGCACCGGATGTTCCTGTCCAAGTTGAGCGGCGTACCAGCTCTCGGGCTAGGCGCCCACCTTCAAGATATGGAGACGCCATCTAAGGGGGAAGATGTGTTGTGTACCAAGCAACCAAGCTGCCGCCCACACAAACCGGGCAGCGCGAGCCATGCTCTCGACCAAGGGTATGCGCGAGGCAGCAAGCCATTGGAACTGATCTGGGCGCCATACCGGTCCTGCCCGTTCCGTAGCAATAAAGAACTTAATGAATTTAACACTATTGCATCAGCTCTGTCATAAACGATGACCCGCAATGTATAATTAATATGTCGGGTGCGCCGTTTCGAAGTACGATGGACTCGACGAAAAACTTGACGCTTCAACAGCAGATCCTTAAGGAAGGGCTCTCGTTTCGGCGTACAGCGTGAGGTAATCTGTTGCGACAATTTTTTAGGGGTTTCTCTACATTGATGGCGGAAAAGGGAGAAGTAAATTCATTCCAATCTGCTGGAACGTTGTGGTCGGGGAAGGAATCGGCTGCAGGAGACCTGCCAGCTTCGATGTCGGTTTTATGCGTCGCTGCCACTCAGGGTACGATCCTGTGTAAAGGTAAACGGTCATCGGGAGCTTGGGCCTGCAATAACTTTCACGAATTGGAGCCAGCGTACGGCTGCAATGAAGCTATCCGGACGTCGGAGCGTCAGGGCAGGTTTGGAAGATCTCTTCTCTGAGGTCTGTAGGGATTACCAGCAGCCATGTCGGGTTGTTGTCTCTAAAGTTTCCCTTCTAAAATACACCTTGTCGAATCGCGAATGCGGCAGGGCTCTCGGGAAGTCACGGGGGATTGTACCCCTCGTACTTGCAGGTGCTTGATTAGCGCGCGCAGCTAAGGATCGCCTCTTTTTTGTCGTGTCATGACGTCGGTGTTCACTGGTCCCAGGAGGCACTTGTCGTCATCGTAGTCGCTGCTGCCGGGAGGTGTCTCAACGGGGGCTTTAGACAGGCGGTCGGCGTCGGTGTGCTTGCGGCCAGACTTGTAGAACACAGTCAGGTTGAACTCCTGCAGTAGGACACTGTATCGAGAGAGGCATGCTGAAGGGTCCTTGAGGTTCGCACGCCTGCACAGCAAGTGGTCGTTCGTAGACTGCGCGGAACAGGCTCCTGTAGAAGTAGGGGTGGTACAGCGCGATTGCGCAGACGACCGCGAGACTTTCTTTTCAGCCGTGGAGTAATTTCTTTCTGCCTTGGACAGTGTCCGACTTACGCAGGCTATGACTCGATTGGTGGCCTCTTGCACCTGAGCCAGTACCGCGCCAAACTCTGCGTTACTTGCGCCCGTGTTAATCTCGGTTGCCGCAGCCTGGTTGAAGTATCCGAAAACAGAAGGATTCTAGAGTCGTCGCTTTATCTCGTCGAATGCATGCTGCTGCTCCTCGGCCCATTCGAACTACTCGGCGTCCTTCGTGAGGTGTATCAGTGGAGCGAAAAACCTTGCGAAATAGAAAACGAAGCACCGATAGTACGAACATAGTTGAACGAATCTTCGCGCAGTACTTTTGTCTGTCGGTGCGAGTCTTCCCTGGTTCTGGACGAACACCCGCCACTGGTGCTAACCACGTGGCGTGGAAACTTCAGTACGTCATAGGCGAACCGACACTTCGATGGCTTGAGGGTGAGTCCGGCGGTATGCGTGGCTTGGAAAACAGTTCAGAGTCGCCATAAGTGTTTGTCAGAGTCGCTCGAAAACACTACAACGTCGTCAAGGTAGGCGAGACAGCTCTGCCATTTCAATACTGCCAGTATGGTGTCCCTGACAAACAGGAAGGTTACCAGAGTCGTGCATAGTACGAAGGGCATCAGTTTAAACCCGTACAGTGCACGCGGCGTAACGAAGGTTGTCTTCTGTCCATCCCGTTCGTTGAATTCCATCTGCCAGTAGCCGCTCTGCAGGTCCACCGATGAAAAATATCGAGCGTGACGCAGCCGGTTTAGTGTCTCGTATGTGCGGGGACGTGAACCTATATATTTCTTCGTCATCGCGTTCACCTTCCGGCAGTCAACACAGAACCTAACCGTTTCGTCGGTCTTAACCAGTACGGCTGGAGAGCCCCACGACCTGCCTGAAGGCTCGATTATGTTGTCGCACATTATTTCATGCTATTTCCCTTGGATACTTCCACTTTCTTTTGCGGAGAATCCGTACGGGGATCGATGCAAAGGCAGCTCGTCGTTCAAGGTAACTATGCGATGCATCGCAATGGCGATTTGACGTACCTTCGATGCCGTCGCGAAGCAGTCGCTGTATTCGGCAAGATCGAATGCCGTACCGGCACGGATGCCGGTACGGCATTCGATCGAACTTCGGTACTGTCGTCTCGGAACTTGTACAACTGGGAAATAAACAAAGCTTCTATCATGAAAGAAGTGTCCATGTGTTCTCTTGCGCTTGTGTTTCGTCAATTTATTTTGTTTTGGGATAACTAGATGTCTTGTTTGGATTGTAAAGAGTTATTACGTAGCAGACGATTACAACAAATCTGAAATCGAAAATGAGTCAGGCGACATTAAGCATCAGCATGAAACGGCAGAGGAATTGGACATTGGATGAATAATTACAACTAATTCGGGTAGTGGGAAAGCGAAAATAACAAATTATGGGGAAGTTTAGTGCTACGATCACGACCCAAACAGAAAGACAGGCATGGGCTGTTTGCGCACCCCAGACAATTACAGCAGTGTTGGAGGAACCTTTTAAAGAAGACCAGACGGCTGTACAGCTTACACAAGAAGCACGAACAGCACACAGGTAAGTTCATTGTGTTCTTAAGTTAAAAAAAATATTGCATAGCTTTAGTGATAATATATGGGCAATCAAACCTAGAAACGTGTATATGGACATTTGTACATTCGTGCACGTTTGCCCTCTGCTGGGAGTCGACTTTTCATCTTCTAAGAAGAGCAGTTAAAGCAGTGTTACAGCATGAGAAGACCGTTTAATGCAGTTTATGCACAAGTTCTGCACAGGCTGTCTGGAACTCGTAAAAAAGTTCTAGTGGAAGATCCAAATCTTTGGACACAATAATAAAACACAATTTTTAGAGAACATAATGGTCCAAGCCAACCGAGGCCGACAGGCCAAACTGTAAGAAAGTAAAGATTGCATGATTACATAGTCCACAGTTTCAGCAATGTTATGTCGCAGTTACTGAATGTTTAAAAGAATGCCTCATGCAGTATTTGTTAATTCTGATTTTCCCATGAAAGTTCCATTTGAACAATGAACTTTGTTGAACAATGAACTTTGTTTTTGCTCATGACTCGAGTAAGTAGCAGACGAGACGAAATTACTATTCCTTAATTTATAGTTGCTGGGCCAAACCCTGATGTCTTGGCACCCCTTGTCGAAGCCGTCCTCGAGACGATCGGTGAGGACTCTCCCAACCTGTGCGGGTTTGGTTGCCACAATAGGCGACACGGAAGATTAGGTGACTGGTTTCTAGACCCGATTGTGTGACGAGTAAATGGTGCTAAGGAACCGGTCATAATAAAGCAGAACTGTTGCTCCAGGCGAGGCTCTAAAAGATGAGGACAAATGTTGATAAGAAGGTGGGCATGTTGCCATTTGAATAGCATTACTGCCGAGTACTTTTATATGAAGACCAGAGGCCAGATTCCCCAAAACATTCTTACGGCAAAAAAGTTAGTAAATTTATTGTACGACAAAGTTACAAACTTTTGAGTATTCCCGAAGAAAGATGTTTGCAAGTTTTGCGCACGTTTCGACGAAATCCGAAACTTCTGCAAAACTTGCGAATATTTTTGCTTCGGGAATACTCAAAAGTTTGTAACTTTGTCGAAAGATAAATTTACAAGCTCTTTTGTCGTAAGAAAGTTTCGGGAATCTGGCTTCAGTTTTATTTCAACGACAAAAGCGGGTCGAAGAGTAAGTCACGAAACCGTCTTCCAGAGTACACTCCAAGATTTGATAAGACAGAGTGCTACCACATTTCTCATTATTTTAACAAGGCTGAAAGTGTTTTACCGAAGCTACAAATTTATGAAATAGAACGGCATGCAATGAAAAATCAGGAGGTAAAGCTGTTTACCATAATCTAATGAAGATTAAATGCAACAAAATGGCAATGGCTTTTTTATGCTAACTGTAACAGGTTTTCAATATGTTAATTAAAAGGTCACACACAGTACAACCATCCTGTTGCTAGTTTTACCAACCTAGGAAAATTGACTCAAACACTACCTGCATTCCCGTTGTGAAATTAACGACTCCCATGATGGTAACCTGTGCGAGTAAAATCAATGCCAGTGAAACAATGTGCTGTAATGTTTGAAGTTGTTCTATCAATGTGCACAGCGCAACGATATTTGACTGGAAATGTGACCACTAATTTCATTAACTGTTAATCACATAGCTACACAGCTGCATTCAAACCTTTAGCAGTGAAAGTGTGTGAACACATGCATGCAAACGCTCTTCACAACCAAATGCGCATTTTCCCACATTATGTATTGGGCAAGTGTGCAAGAAGTAACAACACGGTGCTCCGACCTCAAGCCTGCACGTCAGTATATAAACCAACTTAGCTAGCAAACTTTGTCCTCTGCACCAACACGTATAAATGAATTTCGGCAGAGCATCGGCATCTTTATCAGGGTTACAAAATATGCACAGTGTGTTCTCTTTGCCCGTACTGACAAAAACAAAACCTGACCACTTTTTACACAGGCATGTGTCGCAGCTTCAGGGGAATAGATCCACAGCCTGGGCCCTCTGGGAGCGGAAGTGCTGCACGAGAGTCTGCCACAGGAGGCGGTGCAGCGGGATCCAATGAATGTGCCGTACAGCTGACGTTGGTGCCGGGAGGCTTCACAGCGGTTCGTGCAGGAGACAGAGGCAGCAGCACCTGGAGGGAGCGAATCTCCTGCTGGAGAAGGAGTGCACAGAAAGGGTTAAGCATGCTGCCACGGCAACGATCGCAGCAGCCACTGCTGCAGAAGAGTTCTACCATCAGTCACAAAATTACTAGAGGACCAAAAAACTTAAAAAAAAAACTTTAACTGGACTGGAAACACAGTGTGCAGAATTGCAAATCAAATTGTTAAAAAAAAACAATTAGGAGAAGAGTTAACATTGACATATGCTGTTTTTAATTTTCAATTTGAATGTATTTGTTTACATATGACAAAGCCAACACAGCAGCTGGGAAATAAAATTAATTTTACTTGAAACTGTCAATAGATTTCTGGATTCAGATCTGCTATACTCTGTCTCGTCCTACGATGGACTAAAGCCCAATGCTACAGGCGGCCGGGTCCAATCACGAGCCTGTTTGAAACCATGTGGTATATTTGTTATAGGCTCTAGTCCTTCGTCGAGTGAGATGAAATACAACTAAAGCATGTACAGCGTATTAAAATTTTTATACTTCAACATTGTATCACAGAGGATAAGTTGTAGAAGGTAATGTTTGACGACTTTACATCAATGGGGGTACCTTGCCAGCACAATGCACTGGTACTCACGACCATGCGAAGCAGTATGTGCAATATATTGGTATACTTACGCTCAACCGATGAACTGGCTGATGATGGCGTAACGAGCCTCATTGCTTTCATCACGACCCGCTGCCACGGGCTCGACGGGAACCTCTTCTGGGAGGACAGTCCTTGGCATGCTGCAGGGGTATGTCTTGGGCAGGTTGTGCAGGACACTGCAGGGGACACTGATGTCACAGCATCTCTCTCCTGCATCCTCAACTCAGCATGGAGGCAGTGGAACCTACGCTTGAGCTGGCCTCTCGTCCTGCACAGTGGATAAATAGAGCAAGATATCTTTATCCTTTTGAAGTGGTTTAACAAGAACATCTAATAAGGTCGACATGTGATGTCTATCATCGCTCCAGCAAATTGAAAACATGGTATTATGCCGAATATTTTATATTTTTTGCTGGAATATTTTAACATAGTAATGATATGCAGATTTTGTTAAAGAAACCAGTGATGTGATTCGTCCGAGACATTTTGGCACAGCTCTTGGAGCAGTGAAAAGTCAATTTTGGAACAACAAAAAGAACTTCCCTAGCATAAGCACACATTAATTTTTATTCATACCAATGCAAACATTGTGTCAAGCTTAATTTTTCGGCCTGTCCAACTAAAAGTCAATGTCTACATTGCCTTCTCACATAATTCAAAC
>JABSTQ010004091.1:0-21783 GCA_013358835.2 Ixodes persulcatus
TAATTTTTATTGACATATTTTCAGCTGTTACAAATTGTTAAACCATCGCTGCAATCGAATAGGGTGGACAAAATTTTCCTTCTAAAGTAAATTGGCAAAGTTTGTGCGTGTTTGCAAGTAAGCCTTAGGGATTAAAAGTTAAGTCCGTGTTGTAAATGTCCTGTTTGTGAGCTATATGCCACGACGCGAGTGTGGGGTACAACCGCAATCACATACCAGTGTTGTCGAAGCATAAATATACGACTGACAAGCGCTCTGAAAGCAAGCAGGATGTTCGAAAGCATTATGAGAACCCATCTGCTTGCCTCAATTCTCTAAATTTTTGTGAAAGGAGACATTAGCTTCGTAACGTTCAAAACAATAGAGGAGAGGAGGAGGACACAACTTTATTATAATCTATAAAAAATTTTGGAACATATGCATCACTGGCTTTATCATTTGTATGCCACATGTATGTAACAGCTCATTATTGCAAACAAAGGTGCATCCGAGGGTACTATTGCATCATTGAATACCGTGTAACTGATTGCGAAGCGGAAACTTCACAGGGACATCACGTTTGAAAGATGAATACTACTGCTTCAAAGGCAATCATTTCTGTAGATTAACTCCAGCAAAGATACCGTCAAAATTGGTGAAGACACTCACTGTGTTGGCAGTTCACTCATGCCCATCCCAAACAGGCCCACTACACTTATAAAGAGGAGTTTTGTGACCGCTGCATTTTAACGTCGTTCCACGGAAACCACTGCAAAGAAAAGCCATTGCAGTCCTGATGTTGAGACGCACTTGAGGCGGATGAAGAAGCAGACGGCGTGAGACGTACGATGGTAAGTCATACGCCCACAGCGAAGTTTTCAATGGCAATGCTATTGCTGGATTCTCACGCTGAGGCTCAGAACCTATTGCGAATAAAGGTGGACGCATTTACAACTTAGCGACATACGCTCAGGTAAGTGTAAACCACGGTAAAGAGCAGAATAATTGCTGCAAGATGCTGGAGTCATCGAAAATCTGCCCGACAGCCATGTTGGAAATATTCGTTTGCAAGAACAAGATTGGTTCGCGCAGGTCGTGATGTCACGGAAACGATGGGACGCGATTGGTGGCGGAGGAATACAAGATTCCCTTGAGGGGCATTTGCCGCTACCTTCTTGACTTCTAACTGACTATAGTACCTTTCCAAATGTAGTCGGTACAAAAACGAAACATCATGATTATATCACGTCCAGTAAGGGTGGAGTTTCCGGTTTAGAGACTGATCTCTATGTCTATTTGCTGGATCGCATTTGACCAGCTCAGCCTATGGACGGAATGCGGCCACGGTCGGCCATCTTTTTGGTAGAGTTATATTATCCTCTAACACATCATAGTAATATGGCAGACAGCACTGTGACGGTAGGCTGCCATAAAAATAGCTGTGGGTCTAGCACACTGTACCGTGGTTTATATTTCGTGCTTGATTGAAATTGTTCGACGAAACCTATTGGTTGAAACTCGACGTGAACGGTAGCCCGACCTTTGAGGACCCGGCGAAAGTTTCACGAAATCGCAGCACTGGGGAAAAGCAGCGCACCTCGTACTGAAAGCAGACACCGTACCGGCGTCTGCTTTCGATGCTTCTCTCTATGCGATTTTCTATGCGAGCTGCGCTGCTTTTCCCCAGTGCTGCGATTTCGTGAAACTTTCGCCGGGTCCTCAAAGATCGGGCTAGCGTTCACGTCGGGTTTCAACCAATATGTTTCGTCGAACAATTTCACTTAAGCACGAAATATAAACCACGGCTATTTTTGTGGCAGCCTGCTACCACAACTGCCACAACGCTGTCTGCCACGGATGGATCATAGTGGCTGCACCAGCTGTACATTGCCTAGAGGTAATATAACTCTACCAAAAAGATGGCCGCCAGTGGCCGCATTCGCGGAGCGGGCAAACGCGATCCAGCAGATACACACAGAGATCAGTGGAAATTTAATCGACTCCGCCCGCATTTTTGTAGTGAAATTACGTCAGTTTTGCCTGCAACCAATCAAACGTGAAAACGTCACTTCCATGAACATTTGAAAGGAACATGTACAATGTCAAACTCAGCTATCCTGGTTTCCACTCAGGAGCAAGCAGACACATATTTCAGGAGCTGTGCTCACCTCTTTGCGTCGCCGTTTTTCCACGGCGCCGCTGTGGCGCTCTCGCTTGCATTTTTGTGTGAAGAGCGATGGCACCACGCCAGGCTTCAACCTGAGCTGTTTTACAGGCAGGCCTAGACTTTCCAGTAACTTTGGGCTCCTCTGGTAGTCCTCGTCTGCGAAGTGCTCCGTGCACAGACAGGCGCCTTTGGCGGGCTTCCACGTTGGCTGGGAAGGACGGGCCGCGCGAATCCACAGCTTGCGTAATGTGGGCTCACGCGGAAACGTATGCACGGGCCTGCCGCTGTACCATACGCTGTTCGAGCAGTCTTCTGCAGCGCAGTGCCGCGGCATAATTACTGAAACAGTGAAACGAAGAACAAAATGAGCAAATACACGACGCGCTGCTCTATTAGGACTGCAGCGGGACAACCAAGACCCTGCCAAGACCCAGCCAACCAAGAAGCGGGAGTACTATGGCGTCAGTTCCGCCAGGACCAATCTATAGCCAATCGTTGGCCAGGGCTCTAGCCAGGGCCAGTGTCGAACCAATATTTTTGCCAGTTCAGTTCGGGTTCGGGTTCACGGCTTTCGGTTCAGTTCCGGAGAGCAAAAATAACGGTTCAAACCAGTTCGAACCGGCTTGAACCGCTAAATTGAGACTATATTTTCCGCGTTATTTCCGTCGTGCATCTTGCTCTGATGTCAGTTCCGGTTAGAATCGAAATCGAAACCAACGTTACCAAGCTCCGAGAAAAAAGTGACGCGCCCACTGCCGAGTAGCGGCTCTGTCGTTGCAAGCCCGCCCGCCCAACTCGCTTGGTCTGACGCCTCGGTACCTTTGGATACGCCTTGAAACAGATATTTTTTTGTGTGTGTTCACAAAATGTATTACCAACGACTGTTGCCAGTGTGATAATATCCTGATTAAGACTACATTTCTTGGGACCTTTGAGGTAAATTCACGACCGCCGGGCCTTCGTAGTTTTTGGCAGGCTTCGACATTCGGCACCAAGGCAAAAAAGCTCGACAAAATCGCTGCGTCTAGCGTGATTTCCGTCACATGGACCGTTCCTCTGGTGTCATGTGTTTATGTACATTCTGGAATGAGAGTTAGTGCGCAGGCGAGCTGTTGAACGAACACAGTGGAAAAAAACCTCGAGACAAGGAACGCCGCATTAGAATACCAATCTGAAGATGTCTTCGTCATTTGAAGGAGGCGGCCTATTTTTGCTTTTGTATTCGGCTACGTTGAGGCCTACTACTATAACCTCTGAGGCCGGATTCACAAAACGAACTTACGCCAAAAATGTGCGTAAGGCAAAACGTAAGAACACATCCGTATTCACGAAACGAAATTGTCGTAACTTTTGCGCAGGTTACGACAGAATCCTAGGACAGCTCCGAAGCTATCTTACACACTTTTTACGATCAAATCAGCAAGTTCTAGTTTTTCCGTACGAGAACGTCGCTTTCCTCCTCTACCAATTTCTCCTCTCTTCGTGAATCTGGCCTCTGTTTAGTCCCGAGCCTTTCTTTACACACTGGTAGGTTTCAGCATCTGTGCGGCAACAAAGCAATTCAGAACTTGCAAATAAAGCACGGCTTGTCGATTGCTTCCTTCGTGAAATTGCAGACACTCACAATTCAATCTCGCTTTTGATTCCGTAACCGGCAAAACGCAATTTCTAGCAAAAAAATATTTTCTTTTTCTTTTTGGTTTTGTTGTGCGAATGACATATCGTAGCAGACAAACCCCCGTTGTCTGCTCTCGCTTGAGCGAAGCATGACGGGATTGTACTTTGGCGCACGCTCGATTTTCTCGGTGCAGCGAGCGCATGCACGCGTGTATTGCCGGCACGGAAACGAACTTGGAGAGTGCAGCCACTCTCGTCTTGTGAAACGAGTTCATTTGTGTAAGCATATATGCTCCAGTGCCCAGCAACATGCTTGTTGAAGTGTTTACTATATGAGCGCGCTAATTTAAATTAGCACTTTATGTTAACTACACTTTTCTTAACGTCTCAGTTGTGCTTAAAATAAATTCATGATGATGTTGTTTTATTGATCTCATGACGGTTCTGCGATCTATTTCAAGCCAAAATAAAGACTTTTTAGCTAGTTCACTGTCAGCCCTTGAGATATGCGACATAGTAAGGCTGGGGGTGCAAGGACCACTGTGAAATCACTGCCCAACTACTCCGCTGTTTAGTTGTGCACAAATCCACTTCTGCGCGACAGACGCCAATCGAAAGTTAGAAATGACGGAGAAGGTGGCAGTAGCAAATAATGAAGCCAAGCTCCTGTGATCGCCAACTACGGGTATTTTCAGCCTCGGTATTTTGCATTCTGCTCGTGATTTTCTTATGAAAAAAGAAGTAAACGTTGCACAGTATTCATCTACAGTTTTAGCGCTGCCAAAGATTTGTTGTGGCAACAAATAAAAGGTAGATAATGCATTTTGTTAATTTTGGTGACAACTATGTGGTAGCGTTGATCGAGAACTCCGGTGCTGACAGCGCTTGCGAGCTCCTGATCCTGGATACTGGTCATAGACGAAAAAAATAAAGTAAAAACGAAGACACAAACCAAAAAGCTGGTGGGATAAGGAGGTCAAATCAGCCATACTGCGGGGCCAAGAGGCATCTAGGGAGAATAAATGGGCAAAGAAAAGGGGAGCGTTGTCAGCTGAAGTAGAATAAAAATGGGAGAACTTCCAAGAGCGGAAAAGGGAGGCGTCAGCTTTGATACAGGCCAAAATTGGAAGTGCAGGAGTGCAGTGGATGATGAAAATAAATTTAAAAAATGTAGGAATGCGGCGAAAAGGTTTTGGGAACAGATTAAAGCGCAGGGGAGAAAGACAGAGAGTTTCCAACGCTTACTGACCACACAGGAGGGGAGAAGAGTAGAGGGAGAAGAGGCACGGGAAAATATTAGGCAGACAATCGGAGAGGCTTTCTCCAACACCTCCTAGAAGACAAGGCCAGAGTGCTCTTCTCGTGACGTCGCGAAAGAAGGCCATCGGGGGCGCGCGTCGAAGCGAATGCAATGCGCGTGGATCGTCCGTCGTAACGCGCTTTTAAGGCTTGTTCACACGATGAATTTTTCTCGCGCATCTAGTGTCGCAAAATGTAGTTTCGCGAAATGGTTGCGCCGTCTGAACGAGTCCGAAAAGGACGCGCGCATCTAAAAAAAGTTGCGCGCACACCTCGCTTCTGGAGCGAGCTTATGCTGAAACTTTGCCGAGTCCTGTCAATCACTCTGAGGGCGCCGCCAATGGCCGCTGAGAAACGCTCTCACGTGGCCTTTGAGGGGGGAGCGAGCTGTTTGAGAAGACCACTTCACTGCCGGTGTTGTAGCCGAGCCAAATCCGAAAAAACCGAAACCACGAACGGTGGATACTGCCGGCGCTTCCGCAAGCACGTCAAGCACCACTGAAGGAAAAGTGAGTAGCATATCGGAAAAAAAAAAAATCCAGCGATGGACGAAGACAATTAGCGGGAGTTGGCGAGATTAGAATAGTGCTCATAGCGTTGTTGTCGTGACGATACCGCTGGATAATACCCCTGTTACACGAGCACCCTCAACCGTGGTTAACTCAGCTTTAACTGCTGTTACGTGGCACCACAGTTACCGCACTATACTCTCAGACAGCTATTTCAGAAGAAGTGAAGAGCGCGTGTGCACTGCTTTGATGGGTGCTCAAAATGCTCAAGCGCACGTTCGCCAATAGCTTTGACTGCATAGCCGCAGAATGTTGTCCGCAAGTATAGCGCGCTAACTGCGGCTTAGCGTAACTGCAGTTAAGTGCGCCCGTGTAACAAGGGTTAAGAGACCATCGAGTAAACTGAAACCAAGTTTGCTTTGTTTACAAGCGAACGTGAAAACATTTGCGCTCTCTGAAACAGTGCACAGTAAACTCGGGGCAGATATGGGCGCCGAGAAGTAACCAGAATGGCCACGTAGCGTTTCTATGAATACCATGTGCATTGATAGGAGCTTTGGCAATGAATTGGCTGCGTACGGGCTCGGCGCCGGCACATGTCCTGCACGTAAAGGTGTCCGCCTCAATCCTCTTTGCGCACATGCGAGATCGCTCCAAGTAGTGCAGTATGTGAGAAAAAAAAAATTAAAGTGAATTGACTGCATAAAATGAGCAAAGCAGGTCCCCAGATAAATAGCAAACTGATTCGGAGCGCCACATTATGGTCAACACCGAAACTATTTTCGCGAGTCTAAACGTCATCGTTGTTGCACGTGAAGCAGTACGTGTGAACGAGCACATTTCGCGAAATTTGAGTGTCGCGAAACTGTTGCGCGCCTAAAAGATGCATCGTGTGAACATACCTTTATTAGCTAAAATGAAAGCTGCATATAGCAAGGGGTCTCAAAAATATTTTATTAGACGGCAAAACATTACACCTCTAAATAATCGGTATGAAATGGTACGAGGTAGGCGTATAAGAGAAAACATTGAGTTACGCAATTATTGCTGTAGGAATGCATATTTTATACAGAAATAATTCGACAAAATGGCGAGACAAGCAGTGATTGGACACAGCAAAACAGATACGTAGTCAACGCGGACACGGCTAGACAAATGTCACTTACGATCATTTAAGCGATGTTATCGCGTGCAGTCACTATTCTTGCATCATACCCTGGCCACATGGCAAAAGTAGTGTAATTTCGATCGAGGGACATTATAGGGTCGACAAATCAGCTTGCGACGCTCGTATAGTCACTCAAGACCGCGAGCTGATTAAGTCCCATATCATTTAATGAAAATATATTAAAGGAGCCCACCAACAATGTTTTGACTGGTTTGAAGTTCGCGCTGAAACGGAGCTCCATGAAAGCAGGAACACCGAGGGAAAAAAAAATATTACAGAAATTCGCAATATTTTGTGAGTTATTAGCAAATTAAATATTTCAGAAAACAACTTTAAATAAGCAAAACATTGCGCTTCATGACGTAAAATGAAACAGTTTAGCGATTGGAGCAAAGCGGTTGGCCTAGGGTGCCTACATGTTTCCGCCGCTGAAACATGTAGGCACCCTAGGTTGGCCAATTGGGCGCGAGTTTGGTTGATAGCCCGTCGGCCCCACAGTCGGCCCGGTCGGCCATTAGGCCTCGCTGCAACCATCGTAGCTTTGGAATCGGGTTGCCATCATCGATCAATTTACCGGGCTTATCGGACTTTGAGCGCCGAATTCTTAAAAAGGAGTGCGGAGCTGGGCGTCGCGCCGTACAAGGACACACCACGCAAGCGCCGCGACGCGTCTGGGAGGCGCGCATAAGCGACGAGGCGTTGTTTTCGCCCTTTTTGAACTTTAATTTGCAACTTTATTAGCTCTATAAAAACGAATTTTTAGAGAAATAATGACGTTTAACGTGTGATATACTTCATTCCGCTTCAAAATTTCTGGGACGGCTCTCGCCAATCACGAAACCCAGTGAATGTGACGTATAATGAAAGGGAGCGCCGTTATGGCGCCGTTATGCGCGCGCATTCGGCACCTCGCGGCGCCACCGTCGGAGGAGGTGTTTCCGAGTTGTCAAATTAAAATATGATGCGCTAATATTTTTAAACTCTTTCGTTGTCCACTGGGTTTCCGGGACCACTAGCGTGGAGAAACCGAAAAAAAAAAGTAGACGCTCAAATACTGTTGGAGGGCCCCTTTAACTTTTCCGTGTGCCAAGGGTACTAAACTTACTATTTACAGTTAACTAATTTACTTCTCCCTATGGGCTTGAGCTGCCTTAGAACAAAATATCTTATTTTGTATACAATTATACTATTACCTTATTACAGTTAAGATTCTAGTATAAAAGCGGTAAAGGCAATAAAATAACATTAGTATAAATAAACACATAAGCACAAACAACGCACTTTGTATAATTACACAAACTTGTTATTCACCTTCTAGTGAAAACTAGAATATTACCACACAAATTTACAAATGTCGACGCAACCGCACACCGATAACGATCGAACAAGATGCCATTCTATCACGAAAAAAAAAAAAAGAAACAACCCGACTGCAGCACTTTACTCGCGTCCCACATGACCAAGAAAGCCCGTAAATAAGTTGTTTCTTACCTGTCGATCGTATCCATACGTCTCACAATATCCGTGAAGAAAACATTTGAACACGCACTTTAAGTCTCTCTCTGTCGTGAAATCTATCGATAATCCACGAGTGTCATCGTTGGCTAGTTGCCACACACATGGGCGGATGCAGGAATTTCCTGAGGGGGGGGGGGGGGGGGGGGGTCAGGTGTTGGTCAGCGTACCATATGTTTAGGAACCCCCTCCCCCTCTCCTTCGTTTTACGCCCTATATTTTACACATGCATAAATTAAGAGGGGGGTCAGGACATCCGGACCCCCCCTCTAAATCCGCCCCTGGCCACACATATGTCACTCAAATCGTAGCAGGACTTGTTCCGCGAATCCACGTAAATGCCGTAGTATTAAGCGAACACAAAAAAAACTACCCGAGACTGCGTAGACGACCAAGAAACGACGGGAATGATCAAAAGAACCACACACACACACGCACACGAGAGCAGCGGCCGCAGTCCGGGAGGCTTAAAGGGGCCCTGCAACAACCTTTTGACTGGTTTTTAATATGCACCGAACCTAAGCGCACTGAACGTAGTAACTTAATGAAACTTTTCTTTTCGCAAAATTCGCTTTATTTTAAAACTTATAGGCAAATTAGAATTACAAAAACAAGCAAAAAATAACCTCCTTCACGTCGTAGGTCCTGGCTTCACTGGCCGTAAACTAGAGGAGAGATAGTGAGCTCATCGAGCGCTCACGGCTGCCGCACTCTGTGTCGACGGCTCGAGAGGGCGCCACTAAAGCGTGTGTTGGATAGGCTGTATGAAGCGGGCGGCCAGGGCGGCTCGCATTGCATTTGCTGCGCGATTAAAGACTATTTCGGCATAACACTTTATTGGCCGCAAACGACAGCAAACACGGGGTAAAAATCAGTACAGAACGGGAGCCACTTCGCGCTGCCATACCGCTAAATGGCCTTTCTACGCTCCGAGACCTTTCTACGCTCGCAGTTCGCCGGCACCTCATCCCACTAGCCCTTTCTAATATGCGCCGCTTTTTCCGCCGCTTGGTGGCAGGTATGTCGACGGGTCATTTCTTGTTTCCGTACTTTATAAACTGCATTTGTTTCTTTTCTGATCTAAAATACAAAACAAAAACTACTTTCATACATAATTGAAATGGTTCGCGACACTTATATTTTGTATCTCGATTAAAAAAAAAAAAAGCTTTTAGCGGCTCTGACCAGTAGTAAGCCCAGGACCAAAAACGTCACATTTTGCGCGCTTTCGGTACCGCGGGTCGCCCTCGTCGGTGGAGGAGGTTTCCGCGTCGTCCGGTTAAAATATGACGCACTGATATTTAGTCACTCTCTCCGTGCCCGTTGGCTTGCCCGAACCCGAAGAAACGTGGAAACCGCAAAAAAGGTAGACGCTTAAATATGATTGCAGGGCCCCTTTAACGTCGTCGACCCATCTCTTGCTCGCGTGCGTTCCCTGCGGCGATTACTGGATTTCTTTCGGTTCCCTTCCCTTCTGAAAGTCTCAGCGTTCCTTTTTAGACAGTCAGCAGCTCACACACAACGTAAATTTACCAAAATCGGAGCCCGTACGAGGGAAGAAAACGTCCCAGCGGACCGGTTCCTTCGAAAAGTGTGGGGATCTGCGGGATTGCACGTATAGTCCCGCAGTTACGGGGATAATCATGAATATAAAAAATTGTTACTTTCAACCTTGGTAGCGCGTTGTATATTATGTTTATATTATATATATAATAAATTGTACAATACTGCGCTTTTAAAACATATATTAATCGACATCTTGGAAACCCTGAGATGGGGAACGATAAAAAAACGGACGAACACAACATCTCAAACGCAGCTGAATTTTATTGATATGAACACACCAATAAATAGACTTTCAGGCAAATGAAAAAGAGAAAGGGAAAAAGAGAAAGGGAAAAAAAAAAGAACTCAAATGCAAAACCAGACGACCAACGAGTTCGCCCCAGACAGCTTGAGCCTCTCCCCGGCTCCAACACTTTCGCAAAGGGAGCCGACCTCCCGAACAACAACAACCCGAAGGTCGACACACACGGCGACCTCCAAAACGCTAAAGCCTAATCTTCATTTCCTACTTCCAAGCAAACGCTTCCCGATTTTCTTCCCCCACTCCTCCCTCCCCCCCTCAAGTTTGCAAAGCCCCCCTCACACAAGCAAAAACTCTTTCATCCGATCACCGATAACCAAGGACGGCTGGCTCACACAATTCCCCCGCTCGCGAATGCACAAGGTCTCCAGCCTTCTAAACAATTCTTTTTCGTTACAAAGAACGGAAGTTTCACCCCAAAGAGGGGAGCAATTATTACAAGAACCAACATGATTTGCCAACTCCGAACTCTGGGCCCTATTCCTTACATTGCTTTTATGTTCCGCAAGACGGTCATTCAAACAACGCCCTGTCTGACCAACATAACACAATCCGCAGTCAAAGGGGATCTTGTATACCACCTCTGCGACACAGGAGACTGAGGGATCTCTGTGTTTTTTCCCGCAACATCCCTCACGTCTGAAGGTAAACGGGGTGAGCCTGTCTAAACGAAAGTCCGTCTTAAAAACCACATTAACGTTAAATTTTGCACCCAAAGCTTTTAAGCTATGAGAAAAACCATGAAAATAAGGAACCACAGCAAAGGTTCCACCTTGAACCCTCTCAGCGGTCACCGAAGCGCGTACAAGCAGTCTACGTGCACTAGAAACGATAAAATCTAAACTATAACTCGCCGACAGTAGACGTTTAATTTGAACGCCGAAAGCGCTCCCGACACAATGAAAACAAGATTTCTTCAGCGCACTTCCAATTAGTGATCTCACCCCCCCCCCCCCCCCCCCCCCCTTTAACAAGTTTAGAATGAGCACTCCATCTAGAAAGAACTTTCTTCACGGTTTCCCTCCCATAAGACCAACAAAGTCCCTTTTTGTTCAATAGTTGCAAGTCCAAAAACTGCAACTTCCCGTCTTTCGCTGACTCAGAGGTGAATTTCAATTCCGGTGCAGCGGTCAAAATAAAGTCATGGATCACAGTAGCGGAAAGCTGATTCGGAGCACAAACCAAGATGTCATCAACAAACCTCCGAACCAAAACCCCTTCAACACCCAAAGAGCCTACAAAATCTGTTTTTTTGTTGTCCAGATTGTTAAGATAAAATTCGGTCAACACCGGAGCCACCGCCGAACCAATGCACACACCTTTCCGCTGTATATAACAGTCACCATTAAAGTTAAGCGCTGTTGCCTTCAGATAGCACGTCAGAAGTTCCATTACCGCATCTACCGAGATACCCGCTTTGGCCTGAAATGAGAAATGCAGGGAGCTTCTAGAAATGAAATTTCTAGAAGCTCCCTAACCCTTTCGAGCAAGAACACGCTATTTAAAGAATAGTATAAATCTTTGATGTCCAAGGACATCAACGTGCACGGGCTCCGATGCAGGGGAGAAATACCCTCGATTAGTTCCTCCGAGTTCCTAAGGGCAATACTGCCCTCTAGACTGACATGACCCAAACATCCCTGAATGAAAACCGCAAGCGACGTTTGCCAAGACCCATTTTCGTTAATTACCACCCGGAAGGGGAAATCTACTTTATGATCTTTTGCCAAAAACTTTAAGCCGAAAGACGAGCGTGAAGCGCCCCTCACTCTGTTTAGCGTGGCCGTGATTTCCTCCTTCGCCAAAATCTTACACACATCCCGTTTTAAAATCGCAACATTTTCGTCACTCTTCACAAATAACTCAGAAACAGCCACCAAAGCTTTTTCATTGAAAATACCATCCGGGAGCACTGCAAACAAGCCACTCTTGTCAGTCTGGAGCAGAGTCAAAGAATTATCTCTCAACTCCCTTTTCAAAGACGACACTCTCCTGAAATTTCTTTGTTCAACCGGGAAAGACGAGTCCACCAGAACACTCAGCTTGCTCAAGGATTGATTTACAAAAGTCGTTCTATCCTCCGGGGTAGAAATTTTGGTACTAATAGCATGCACATTTGAGCACAATTCAAACCGTGAAGGTTTCACATCTAGGCAAAACTTTGGACCTTCATTTAAAATTGCTTGAGAACTCTGAGACACTACAACACTTTCAGGATTGAAAAAACGTTCCACAGAAGCCGGTAAAGCTGACCTTTTCTTCGTCGAGTGTTGTTTCTTCAAGACCTCTCTTTTCTTGGCAGCCCACAAGGAACGAAAGCTTGCGAGCCGAAGAGAGTTCCCCATCTCAGGGTTTCCAAGATGTCGTTTAATTACCAGCTCGCCTGCACTCTATCACTGCTTACAAATATATTAATGTCGGATAAACGCTCACGAACACCCCGCGCCGCTCGACAAGAAACGTTTTTTTCACGTCGATGCCCAGGCATTTTTCTCACGTAGTTGCGCGATGGACTTCCTTCTCCGACATTGTGACGGAACGACTCGGAGCGCTCTGGCCTTCTCTTCTAGAAGGTGTTGCTTTCTCCCAGCTTGAGCAGAGGGGGACAGTGAGCAGCACTGACAGCAGCAATGTAGAGGAGGAGCAGCCCAATTACATAACAACGGAGACGACCACAAAAGGATGGGACAAGGAAGAGAGCAAGGTTCCAGCAGGTTCAGCGACAGGCCCAGACGACATACCCGTGGAACTCATATAGACACTAGGAAAAACAAGCGAATTGAAGTTCAGGCATGTGATTAATCAAATAATTTTCAGAGGAGAGGTACCTAACGGTTGGAAACCAAGTAAAATTAGACTAATATATAAATGCAGAGGAAACAAAGACAACAGTAAGGCATATCGCCCCATAACGGTAAATTCAGTTCTATACAGATTAGCTATGCAGATATTAAAGCGGAGAATGTAGGAATGGGCAGAAGATATTCAAATACTGGGTGAGCTTCAAAATGAATTCCGAAGAGATAGAAGACTGAAAGATAAACTTATTCGTCGCCACACAATGTATAGAAATATCAATGAAGAACCAAACTCCTTTACGGTTAGCTTTTGTGGACATCAAGGGAGCGTTCGATAATTTGAGCCAGGAAAAAACTCTGGGGTCAGCTGACGGAGTATAACTGAGATGCAAATTTGATAAAATGTCTTCAGCAGGGTTTACCCAGACAATAATGTAGCTATAACATGAGAAGCAGGAACTACAGAACCCACAGCAATAAAAAGAGGGCTCAGGCAGGGCTGTCCACTGTCACCTCTGCTCTTCATGATATGTCTCAGTGAAATGGGAAAGAAATTAGAGCAAAGCAACTTAAGTTTTGATGTGAAATATGTGGAAGGAGGGAGAAATGTAATACAGGTAATACCAGGACTTATGTTTGTGGACGACATAGTACTCATGGCAGATAACCAGGATATGTTACAGGAACTAGCTGGAATATGTGGAGAGGTAGGGGACACCTTGAGCATGAGTTTTAGTAGTGACAAGTCTGGAGTAATGGTCTTCAATAACGAGAAGAAAGAACCCCTGAAGATACAAGACATTGAAATAGACCATGTAGGAAAATACAAATATACGGGAGTCTGGCTCAATGAGGGAAGGAAATATCTAAGAGGAACATGAGGAGAATATAATTAGAAAATGAAAAAGAAATTAATCTATTATGAAGCTTAAGGCACTATGGTACTATAATAGATATGGTGTTGTAAGGGGTATATGGAAAGGAGTGATGATACCAGGATTGTCTTTTGGCAATGGGGTACTGTGCATGAAATCAGAGGTTCAATCAGGATTAGAGATTCGACAAACAAGCATAGGCAGATTGGCACTGGGAGCACACGGAAATACACCAAATAAGGGAGTACAGGGGGACATGGTGGCAATAATGAGCATGAAATCAGAGGTTCAATCAGGATTAGAGATTCGACAAGGAAGCATAGGCAGATTGGCACTGGGAGCACACGGAAATACACCAAATGAGGGAGTACAGGGGGACATGGGCGTGTCGTCTTTTGAGAGCAGGGAGGCAATTAGTAAGTTGAAATTTGAACAAAGGTTGACCGAAATAGATTATACGCGGTGGGCACGGAAGGTATTCAAGTATTTAATTATACATAAAACGTTTCAACACAAAATAGACAGATTGAATCCGAAAGCTTACATTTAAAGGGATGCTGAGCCGAAATTTGGATTCCACAAAGGACGGCGCAAAAGCGTGCAACGGGCACAGAAAACAGATTTTGCCTGAATCCCCTAGTTTTAGAGCGCAGCTCTTAGGCGCCTGTTTCCGGCTTGAGCGGCGTCGGCGTCGGCGTCGCCGTCGGCGTAACCGCGCGGTGCATCATGGGTAAATTTTCCCGAAGAAACCCGAGGTCCTCCCGAAGGAACCCGAGGTCCTCCCGAAGGAACCCGAGGTCCTCTCGAGTTCCTCCCAAAGGACCTCGGGTTCCTTCGGGTTCCTTCGGAAGGACCTCGGGAGGTCCTCGGGTTCTTTTGGGAGGACCTCGGGAGGACCTCGGGTTTCTTCGGGAGGACCTCGGGAGGACCTCGGGTACCTTCGGTGACCTCGGGGAGGGGGGGGGGTCACGGAAGTCACGTGACCCCCCTTCCCCGAGGTCACGTGACCCCCCCCCCGAGGTATCGGCATCGTCATCATCACTGATGACGTCATCGGCATCGTTATCGTCACCGATGACGTCATCGGCATCATCGGTGATGACGTCACCAGTGACGTCACTGATGACGTCATCGGCATCCGCATCGTCATCGTCACTGATGACGTCACCAGTGACGTCACTGATGACGTCATCGGCATCCGCATCGTCATCGTCACTGATGACGTCATTAGTGACGTCACTGATGACGTCATTGAACCTCAAGGTCACGTGACCCCCCCCCTCCCAAGGTCACTTGACCCCCCCCAGTACCGTTCCCACCTCCTCCTCAAGAGCTGCGCTCCTATTCGGCGTTACAGGGAGTTGTAAACGGCTTTAATTTTTTATTTTAAAAAATGAAAAATATCCAGGTTTTTGCCACCTCTCAACTCGTACATCGTCTTCCGGGTCACGTGCGCAGTGAGGTCGATGGGTAGGCGCGGAGTTCCGGTAAAGTTCTCTCTCTAGAACCATCAGTGAGCAGCGAGAACTCATCCACTCGCGACCACGTGACCGCGTGTTTGCGCAGCGCGGTCAACATGGCGAAAGGAGGAAAGACTCATCCGGGTCCGGCCATTCCCGTCCGGCTCTGCCCCCGTCCCCCTCCGGCTTCTGGCGGCTGTTCGCGGTAGCAGAGAGAGCTAATGGTTTTGATGACCTTGAATAGATGGCGCCAGGTTTTTGACGGATTTATATTTATGTTAGAACGACAAGTTTTATAGAAAAATTACCTTTTATCGAGCAGGTATTTGCGCAACTTCCTACCTTTTTACAAGTCCCCCATTGACGTCATGCCACGTGGTTCTCATAGCCACCTCTCGCGGCTGCAGGTCGGGAAATATTATAATCTTTGCCTCGCGATTACGCGGCGGAATCGCAACATTTCGAAGGAAGGAGATGTATTTTATGTCCTTTGTGACAAGATAAACAATATCAAAAGTAGAAGATGCAAATTATTTCAACGTTAAAATCGTTGCACAGATTGGGACCGACCGATTGGGACGATTATCCAACGCACTTTCGGGATTCACGGTTGGACGAACAGATCTAGAGCCGCTTCAGGACGGTCGGATGCGAATGCGGGCTCTAAATGAGGTGATTGCCACACTTCTAAGACGAGAAAAGTCCACACGATCGGCATCCCGCCCGCTGCAGCTGACCGAGACGTCGAGACGCTTGGGAAATTCCAGAGGGCGCCTCCACCGCAAACCGGACATTAGAAGTGGGGTAAGGAGGGTTTTTTGGCGGAGGAGAGGAGATAATGCGCCACTTATCCCAGATACGGGGGCGGCTTTAAAGTCCCTCCCAAACCAACCACTCCGGTTGTTTCACCCAGCGGTGGTCCTGCATTCCCTCGCTGACCGCTTCTTGTTGTACCCACGGTTGAAGAAACACATTTAGGTGATGACTCTCTGTCCGACGCGGAGGCCAGATTATGAGAGTGAGTGAGAATACGTTTATTTCAGAAAGGGGACACCGGATACCTTGACGAAAGTCATCTTATCCGGTGGGGGATGTAGAGGGTAGGGGTTGGGATGTTGGGAAAAAGGGAAGTGGTTATATATATTGGGCTAGGCCCGCCTTCTTGACGAAGTCAAGAAGGGTGTCGAGGATTAGCTTCCTGTCTGGAGGATCTCTGTTGGGGGTAACCCAGTCTTCGTAGTTTTGTGGTGTAAGTTCGGCGGCAAGTCTTGAGATCGCCTCCAGTCGTTTGCTTGCTGTCGCTTGACAGTCCCAGACAAGGTGTCTGCAGGTAGCCGGTACATGGCATACTGTGCAGTTAGGGTCAGGGCCCGGGTCGTCTTCTGATGTTGGTTTGTAAAAACGCTTTCGTAGAACTGGTGTGATGGCCGTGTTGGTAGCGAGGCGCCGGAGGCACACCCGCTCCCACCGTGAATATTTTGACGGGAGCGGGTGTTTCTCCGTTGGCAGTAGAGCAGTCAGTCTCGCTTTCCGCTCTTGTCTTGCGAGTGTCTTTATTTCATCGGGATCGGGGTCCTCGGTGGGTATTGTGGCGGAGGAGTCCAGGAGGCCTTGTGCGGAGCAGGTTGCTTGTAGCGTGCTCCGCGCGGCCTCATGGGCTTCTTCGTTTCCCGGGATATCTTGGTGTCCCGGGATCCATGAAATTTTGAGAGTGATTCCTTTAGTTCGGAGATAGCGCGCTGCGGCTTTGATTTCATTCACAGTCTTGTTACTGCTGCTGGCTTTCCTGCATTCTCTAACAGCCTCTTGGGAGTCAGTGTAGATGAAGATTTCTGTGGGGTGCTCATCCTCTTGGGCGTTTTCTAGTGTCCAAAAGATTGCTTGGAGTTCAGCGGTTTTGGCACTGGGGGTATAAGGGAGGCTTTTAGCGCTTGTTTCGCCGGAGCGGAAGGAGTACCAAGCGATGGCTGTCCTGCCGTCCTCGTTTCGCGACGCGTCTGTGTAAATGACTTTATTGGTCTTACATTGAAGGAGGTGTTCTATCTCTTTTATGTGCCTTTTAGCAACATTTGTTCTTCTATTCCAGTGCTCTTTGCTCTGAATTTGGGGTATAGGCTTGATCTCTGTTATGCATTCGTCTTCCCATGGAGGAGGAGAAGTGGCTATAGCTGGAATTTCAAAGTCTGTTACTCCGAGGTGCTTAAGGATGATTCTTCCCGGTTCGGTTCTTTTGAGGCGGTCTCTCTGACTGTTTTGTGCTTCTTTTGCTAGTTCTTTGATTGTGTTTATTTGAGCCGCTTTGTGTAGGTCGGGAATGCGGGTTATCTTGGGCAAACCCGTGATAACTCTCATAGCTGCCTTGTTAAGGGTTTCAACTTGATCTTGCCGGGTTTTGGTAAGACGAAGGTAGTTATACCCGTAAATGGCTTTGGAGACGAGCAGTGATCGTACCAATAGTTTTAAAGGTTTTTCTTCTGCCCCCCATTCTTTGGATGTTGTTCTTTTGATAAGGTTAAGGCCGCGTTTCCATTGTATCTTAATCTGGTTCAGCCAGCTCCGTGCTCCCCCATCCTCGTCGATTGTGAGACCGAGGATCTTTACACTTGGTTGTCTTTGAATTTTGGTGCCATCAACGTACAAATTAATGGTGTCTCCGATGTTTTTCTTTCTAGCCCTCTTTGAGGCGACGACTGTGTAGGTGGTCTTTTCCGCTGAGATTATCATATTTGTTTCCTGCATGAAGTTCATGGTAACATCCAGGGCTTCTTGAAGTCGCCTTTCTTGAATATTGGGTGTGCCTTTGTTGATCCATAAGGTGACGTCGTCAGCGTATATAGTGTAACGTACGTCTCGAATCGCCTCCAGGTGGAATGCTAGGTCAGCCATGGCCATGTTAAATAGTACTGGGGAGATGACCGCTCCTTGGGGAACTCCTACCGTGTTTATTGTGAGGGGGCTCGTGGTGCCTCCAATGTGAACTTGGAATTGGCGTCGATGAAGGAAGGATTTGATGAAGTTTAGTATTCGTCCACGTAGGCCTCGATTTTTTGCTCCTCGAATGACTGTTTCATGTGGGATGGAGTCGAAAGCTTTTTTGATGTCGATCGCCACTATTGTACGTGGCTGTACTGTAGGTTGAACTTTGGTTATATCATTGTGAATCATGGCTAGACTGTCTTGTGTGGACAGGTGTGGACGGAATCCAGTTTGCATGGGGTGTAGTCTGTTGTGTGACTCTAGGATCCAGGTTATTCTGGCCAGGACCATGCGTTCCATTACTTTACATAGGTTGGAGGTTAGCGAGATGGGTCTGAGGTTTTGGATGTCATTGTTCGGTTTGCCTGATTTCGGAATGGGAATTACGGTAGATATCTTCCAGTCATCGGGAAGTTGACCGGATTCCCATATCTCATTGTACTTGTCTAGGAGCTCACGCATTTCTTCATCCGGAAGGTTTCGTAGTGCTGTGATGGTAATGTGGTCCGGGCCTGGAGCTGTGTTGCTTTTTGCTTTTGCTAGAGCGTCCAAGAGCTCACCCATGGTGAAAGGGGAGTCTTCTGGCAGCAATGCGTTTATGGGTTCCGGCGCATAGCAAGTATCCGGTGGTTCCTTGGCTGGTTGAGGGAAGAAACTCTCTCCCGCTGCTTTTGCTAGCTCTTCTTCTGTTATGTTTAGCCGTAATGCGAGGTTGGAACCAGTGTTTTTGCTTTTGGTTTTGCAGCTCATTCCTCGATATGTGTTCCAGACCTTCTTTAGTCCAGTCTTTTCACCGAAGGAGCTGCAGTGTGCCCACCATCTGTTTCGTCTAAGTTCGAGAGTGTATCTTTTGGCCCTTGCCGTGGCTAAGTTAAGTTTGGTCCGAAGTGCTCGATTTTGTTTATTTTTTCGGTATCTCTGGAGCGCTTGGAGGCGACTAGCCCAGAGATTGAGGAGATGAAGGTCGGGTATAGGAGAATCTTCTTTAATCTGGTATATTGTCTTTGCGACCTTAAGGGCCTGTTGGATACGGGTGGTAAGGTGTCCTTCCTTGCTTGCAGCTATGGCGGTGCGGAAGACATCCCATTTAATGAATTTCGCCGGATGTTTGGCTGAAGTGGTTGTTTTAAGTCTAATTACAATGGGCAGATGGTCGCTGCCCATGGGATCCGGTAACGTATGCCAGGAGGCTTTAAAGTTCTTCGTGGCCCAGGTGAGGTCCGGGGTTGTGTCGTTGTGCCTGGTGCTTGCTGCGATCCTTGTAGGGGTGTCGGGCTCGTTAAGAAGGACCAGCCTCAGTTGCTTGCATTTGCTGGTTATATTCCGTCCTCGTTTGTTAGCTTTTTTGTACCCCCACTGTGGGTGTTGGGCGTTCATATCCCCAGCGATGAGTGTGGGTGTGGTGCCTTGCAGGTTTTTGCCACCTCTCAACTCGTACATCGTCTTCCGGGTCACGTGCGCAGTGAGGTCGATGGGGTAGGCGCGGAGTTCCGGTAAAGTTCTCTCTCTAGAACCATCAGTGAGCAGCGAGAACTCATCCACTCGCGACCACGTGACCGCGTGTTTGCGCAGCGCGGTCAACATGGCGAAAGGAGGAAAGACTCATCCGGGTCCGGCCATTCCCGTCCGGCTCTGCCCCCGTCCCCCTCCGGCTTCTGGCGGCTGTTCGCGGTAGCAGAGAGAGCTAATGGTTTTGATGACCTTGAATAGATGGCGCCAGGTTTTTGACGGATTTATATTTATGTTAGAACGACAAGTTTTATAGAAAAATTACCTTTTATCGAGCAGGTATTTGCGCAACTTCCTACCTTTTTACAAGTCCCCCATTGACGTCATGCCACGTGGTTCTCATAGCCACCTCTCGCGGCTGCAGGTCGGGAAATATTATAATCTTTGCCTCGCGATTACGCGGCGGAATCGCAACATTTCGAAGGAAGGAGATGTATTTTATGTCCTTTGTGACAAGATAAACAATATCAAAAGTAGAAGATGCAAATTATTTCAACGTTAAAATCGTTGCACAGATTGGGACCGACCGATTGGGACGATTATCCAACGCACTTTCGGGATTCACGGTTGGACGAACAGATCTAGAGCCGCTTCAGGACGGTCGGATGCGAATGCGGGCTCTAAATGAGGTGATTGCCACACTTCTAAGACGAGAAAAGTCCACACGATCGGCATCCCGCCCGCTGCAGCTGACCGAGACGTCGAGACGCTTGGGAAATTCCAGAGGGCGCCTCCACCGCAAACCGGACATTAGAAGTGGGGTAAGGAGGGTTTTTTGGCGGAGGAGAGGAGATAATGCGCCACTTATCCCAGATACGGGGGCGGCTTTAAAGTCCCTCCCAAACCAACCGCTCCGGTTGTTTCACCCAGCGGTGGTCCTGCATTCCCTCGCTGACCGCTTCTTGTTGTACCCACGGTTGAAGAAACACATTTAGGTGATGACTCTCTGTCCGACGCGGAGGCCAGATTATGTTCGGCGCACTGAGCGCGCTTCACTCACACGGGGATAGATGGCGCCCAAGCATGGGATCCCTCCCAAACCGACCGCTCTGGCTGTTTCTCCAAGCGGTGGTACTGCATTTCCTCGCTCACCGGTTCTTGCTGCACCTCATAGCCGCCACGACGCCACAAAGTCGCCAAAGTCTGTAAATCTGTGTTCTCTTCCTTGTTGTTGTTCTTCTTCCTCTTCGGGTTAAAGCTTACCTTCGAGCACAATGGTGGCACCTGTGATTGACACAGCACCAAAGCAAAACACGAGGCCAGCCACTGGCCGCACACCACCACCACACCACCACACCGCGAAAAAGGCGAACACGCTACGCCGCCGACACCGTGGCCGTCGAGGAGAGACCTCATACCTTAGCGCCCTCTGCGGCGGCGCGGAACTAACTACTCCTGGCTCGAGGTTAGCTCGGAACACGATCTGGTCGCTCGCTCCCCGCCGGAAGAGCGGCCAGAGTCATCACCTAATTGTGTTTCTTCCACCGTGGGATTGAGACATACTTTGTTGCACCTAGTAGGCCAGCGCGTGAGACGCTGGTGCACTCAGAGCGTGACTTGTGTGGTAAAATGGCGTCTAAGCATTTGCCAAGGCTACGCGCTCGAGCTGAGTCACACCGATTTGCGTGCACTTCAAACTACGAAACAGCTGGACAAAAAAAAAAAAAGATAAAGAGATAGCTGAGGTGTCATCACTCAAGCAAAATCATGCGTTTGTAATAAGCCACTCTACTAAAGTCCCTTGATCAAATTTCCCATCGGCTTTTCTTAAAAAAGTACGGCCAACCATCGCTGTGGCAATGTGCGAGCATAGCCTCCTCTAGAAGAGGCTATGGTGCGAGGCACGAGTCACAAGCGAGTGCTCCTCCGCCATTTGCCCGCAAAGGCCCCCCCCCCCCCCCCTCCCCCCCAGCTCATTTCATGCATCTCCGCAATGGACCTTTTGTAGAAATACGCGGTGCGCATGCGCGGAGTATTTCATGCGCCTGGGTTCGAGAGTATCTAGTTCCAAACAATCCGCCATCTTGCATTTCTCGCCTTTGAG
>JABSTQ010004092.1:0-19667 GCA_013358835.2 Ixodes persulcatus
GATCTTTTCAGAAACCTGTTTAATACAAATTCGGGGAAAAGAAATTCCCCTTCTTTATTACCGCCACCCTTCCCTCTTCCTCATCTCTCTCTCTCTCTCTCTCTCTCTCTCTCTCTCTCTACTGTCCCGAACATTTTGTACGGCACTTCCTGACCCCTAGGTTGTTGTTGTTCTTTCTTGATTTTTCTTTGTTGGTCGTACCCCTTTTTATTTCTCTTTTTTCCGGTTTCTTCCGTCGCCGCCTCATATTTCAAACACTACCGACGTCACTACACACATCACTGCTGAGTGATACCGGTGGCGCTGCTGAGAGGTGGAAGATGACCTCTAAAGCCACGTACACCGCACACCGGCTCCAGAATATCACAAAGTTCAATAATACCTCCTTCTCAAAGTTGTGAAACGTCACTTTGTCGTCACCAATAACTTCCACAAACGACGATCTTGGGACAAGAAAGTTCACAGTATTCACCGCCCGCCTAGGGACAATCTAGACAGCGTTGACTCTAACACGGCGTAGGGATGTAGGGACACGCGGGCGCGACGTCATCAGTGCAGCCGTTCAATCGGCTGGCCCCTAGGTGTTGCTCGCAATCACTCCAACCAAGCTTGCTGCGACTTTGTGTTTCACAATCTCGCTGGAATTTAAGCACCGAGAGAGCTTGGATGACTGACATCTCGTCCCGCGTGACGCCATCGTCGCGAGAATCCAATCAGTATAGCTCTGCCAACTTCGGCCCCAACTTTGTGTTTGACGAGTTTAGCGACCCTAGCAAGACAATGATTTTTTTTTTTTTAATTTAAAACGATGTAATGCAAGATGTTTCTGTGAACTTTGAATTACACCTTTTCAAGGGTTTATCGAAAAAAATTTGCAGAAAATCGAGGAGGAATAATTTTTCAACTGTCGCACATAATTGCAGTTTTTACTTTTTCGATATTTCAAAAACTTCTGGGCGCAATAAAAAAAAAACACAAAAAACATCCTTTTACACTAGTCGAGCGATAATTTTTTTTGTTAACAGCGAAGAAAGCATGAAATACTCTGCACACATAAATCATCCTAAGCTTAAGAACTTAATTCTAAGATGTATTACAAAAAAACCGAAAAATGCCTAAATATGAAAGAGTTACGCAAAAGGTCAGGTTTGTACCAGGGGCGTTCATAAAGTTCGTATTATCGACACACAAAATCGAAAAAAAACGGAACAAAACAGGCATCAGCATGATCGCGCGTCCCTCTAGTTTCCGCACAGTATAAACATCGCATGCTATAATAGCTTGGAAAGCCGCTAGGGAGTCGACACAAAAACGGCACCGCCCGTCGGTACCAAGCACATGCAGTGATCCGTTTTCTCCATTTGAAAGGAAGCAATGCCAAGGAGATTCATTCCGAGCTGGTGGCGATGTTCGGGGACAACGCCCCAGTTTATGACATTTTGGTCAAATGGCGCAGACGCTTCCAGTGTGGCCAAATAAGAGGAAAGCATTTCAAGGACGGCGACCAAGTGATTGCTGAAGTGGAGCGATTCCTGAACACTCAAAACAAGGAGTTCTATAACAATGGTCTCCGGCATGTGGTGCATCACTGGAAAAAGTGGGTAATTTTTGGTGGCGAACATGTAGAGAAAGTCTCAACTCCTACTCGAGTTTGATTGCTCCATCTCTATTCCTTCGTGACAAAAACACGAACTTTATGAACGCCCCTAATTCTATCTTACTTGAAATATAAACTTAAATAAAGAAAATTTAACTGCTTAACGCAGCCCAGTTGGCGCGCTTGATAGAGAAGAATATCTACGTTGTAGAAACTTTTATTCTATTCCTGTTGCCCTCAAAATTGCGTCTGCGCCCAATTGGGAAAGTCGCGAAGTTTCACCTCCTCAAAGACGTGATTTGTCTTTAAAGGGGTCATGAAACGATTTTCCTACTTCTTCCTCCTTAGCTTTAATCCTCAACACAAATGCGAGTTGTGAAATCACGTCGTCGTGACATTCTTGGGCACCGGTGCGATGACTCCTAGCTTCGGCCGTGCTTTTTATACACACCATAGAACTTGTCATTCCCCAGTGACGATAAGTTCCGTCAGGGCACTCATTGGCCAAGAACGCGAATCCGAATATTCGTCGACGGATTTATTGTTGCCGAGCGCATAAGTCCGAGTGACGCAGTTCTCGTGTCCAATGCGTGAGCTGGGCTCGGCTGACGTCAGGTTGGCACCGCTAACGCGCTTTGGGAACCGCGGATGTATCATAGTGAAAAGGCGGAAAGCTTTCGAAGGAAGAAGGTACAACATAGTCCGTTATACTTTCAAATGTTCGTACCGAAAAGCTGGCTTTTGACTTTTTGCCCTCTTTCGTTTGGCCAACTAAACGATATGCGATTAGTAAAGTCCCAATTTAAAATCCTTTATCCCAGCCCAAAATTTGTTTCATGGCCCCTTTAAAGGGGGGGGGGGGGGGTGCAATGATTTCCGGACTTCGGTCAAACATTTGTGGAAGTTACCCTCTGACCCTGCTAAAGTAAAGAACAGAAAACAGATTTCGCCTGCGTGTCCTAGTTGTTGTGTAAAAAAAAGATAGATATTGGCATTTCGGGCACCCCTCAACTCACTCCCAGTCTTCAGGGTTACACCTGGTCCCCTCCTAGTGACGTAATACGGGGTGCCGTGTAGCTTCCCGTGTGCTCTCTTGGAGGACGCTTCCTCTCCCTCTCTCTGCTGACATTAGTAGGCGTTATGCTGCAGCTTAGAGCCGAACGAGGGCACGTAATCTTTTCGCCGAAGTTCCTTCGGCTGCCACTAGCGGCTACAGGTGGGAGAAAAAGCTTGACCGTTGCTTTGCGATTATGTAGTGGAATCGCGACATTTCTGAATGAAAGAGATGTTTTCTCCAACCTCCGGGACACGATAAACAACGTAAAAATGACGAGATGCAAATTCTTTCAATATTAAAATCGTTGCACCCCCCTTTAAAAAAACAAAGAAGTTGCTTGCAAAATCATGGCCCATTCCGTTTTATGGACATGTTTTGCTATCTCATATAAAAATGTAATTGAAAGCAAGGAATAGGCATGACACCGCTCTGACCGTCCATATCTGAAAACACCCAGCGGCAATGCCTTCACTGGCAACGAATATATTTTTGCACAAACCCCTTTTTTATCATAAAAGACACAATACAATCTCTTTCAACATCAGGCAATGTGTGTATTCAACGTTCCACCTGTCCGCCGCTTCTGTCCTTCTATGGGGCCTGCTGATAGCGTAGCGAGCACCATTGAGCGTACTAGGGTGCCATCATGAGCGCTTTGCTTAGGGTGATGACATCTGGCCATCAGTCAGTCAGAAAACGTTTAATGCCATAAAAGAAGAAAAGTAAAAAAAAAAAGAAGAAAAGAGGGAAGGGGGTATGAGGGAGTGCGCCGGTGATATCAAGATCTGGACGCTGGCACTAAGGAAAGGTTACTAAATCTAAATGAATATGTCCAGCTTGGCCTCAAAGATAAAATCCAGGAGACCTTTCAAGACTCTTCGTCTGTCACTCTCGGAGCCTGGTGGATGTGTCCACCCCTCCATAGATGCGATGTCTGTTGGTCGATGTTTTGCCCTTATGTCTTTGTACTCTGGACACTCCCACACCAAGTGAAAAATGTCTGCCTTGACGCCCATGTTGCACTTGGAGCAAGTTCCGGATCTTTTTCCTTGGCTCCAAGATGCGATGCGCGCTGGTGTTAGTGCGGTGTCCGTCCTCACTCGAGTCAGGAGAACTCTCGCCCGTCTTCCAAAACCCGTGCAAGGGAGCGGGTCTGGATTTTCGGGGAGCTTCTCTTCGAGGTTTGCTAGATAGTCTTCTCTGATCTTGGCCCGAACCTCACCTGGATCATATTCTTGTGGTTCCCAGTAGGCCTGTGCCCGATCGCGAGCGTGGCCGTACCCGTGGTCATGTTGTGATGCAGGTATGTCGTCCGAACCGCAGGGAAGAATAAGCGACGCGCGGGCCTATCTGGCCATTTTGTTTCGAACGCTTATCTTTATTTTTTGTTCTGAAGCGCGTGAAAGAGCGTGTCCCTGCACGGGCTCGTGGCGCTGACCGTGCTACGGCGACATTTTATTTCCTGCGACTTCTTTCTATTTTCCCTGTGAGCGCGTGCTGTCGGCATCGGGTACTACAAACGACGGCATCACCCTAAACAGAAGGACATTGAGGCACTCTAAGCGGACGCGTTACGAAAATGCACCAGGCCTATTAGCTTGTTAACTGACTTTATTTGAGTGGCTTTCCCCGGGATAGCAGCAGTAGGCGGAGCGCAAGTTCATCGCTTCTTGCACAGCGGTTGCGATGATGTGAGAACCCCGAGCTCTTTTTGGCTGATTAAAAAATATGGTGGGTAGACCTCAAGGCATCTAGCATTGAGGTCTACCCCTATTGGAAAATCTTATTTGTATGAGAAATTTCGTGTCCAATAAGCCCATATGAATCATACAAGGTATATAAGAACATATAAGAACCATATAAGAACAATATAAGAACTATATAAAACTATATAACATATATAAGAACATATAAGAAACATATAGGAAACTTGTGAGAAGTTTCTTATATGGTTCTTATATGTTCTTAATTATCTTATATAGTTCTTATATAGTTCTTATTTGTTCTTATGTATCTTGTATGATTAATATCTGTTTATTTGACACAAGAAATTTCTCATAAAAATGTCTTTTTCACTAGGAACCCACCATACTTCAATCAAAGCCAGTCAGAACTCGGCTTGGTTCTGACGTCACAGGAACCCCTGCGCAAGAAGCAGACGACTTGCTCTTAATAGCATTGGCTAAATTTCTCAACAGCTGAGACAGTAGACGTTCATGGGGGTTTACTAACTTTCGGCTGTCTCAATGTATACACTCAACGCCATTACGTGCTGTTCCCTGGCCGTCTTAGGATACCGAAGACGTGGAAACACTTACGATATGACAGTATGCCCATGCCGAATTTTGGTACGAGCAGACTTCATCAGGCGTTAGTCCCTCACCAATTGATTTTTTTCTCCCAAAGATTGGTGGCCTCGCAAATTTAGGGTTAAGACAGGTGCCACCCATGCTGCACGGAGAAAGAAAACAAAAGAAAATTAGTTCCGATAGCCAATACCTCAGAAACCTTGTCATGCGCAAGAAAAACGTGCTGCACGCTGCTAGAGTATTTCAATCCGAACGTCTTTTAGGGTAGACTACGCTTATGGTGAGAGTACTTTTGGTAAAAAAAAAGCAATACGGAAACGCGTACCAATATTGTACTTATATGAAAAAAATAAGTGCACTTAAAGTATATGTCAAGTATACCTTCATTAGCTGAAGTATACCACTGATTTGCTCTAGGGGGCTGAATGGCGCATTGAACAAACAGTTATGAAACCTCCGGAGGTAAGCGGCTTGTACCGGAAGTGAGAGCTTGACAGGCTTTCCAACTCTTCGAAGCGTTGGTACAAACATTGTCCAAGGCGCTAGATTTGCTTTTGCTCTCGCAAGAGAACCTGGTTGTTGCGCAATAACAGCTCATGCAGGCCCGAAAACTATTCTGGGAAGCCATTCGATGAGTGAGAATTTCAAGATTCTAGTTGAGCAAGTGTGCATACCCCACGTCCAGATGCCTCATTCTTGGGATTGAATGTTGAAAGGGGTTACTAAACCCAGGTAAGAATTTAAGGAAGCGTGAACTAAAATATTGACTTAATGCACCGTAAATCCCAGCAGGCACTCGACTTCCGGGACAAGCGTCGCACTTTCGGTAGCTTTACTCGCGCCAGGCTTGGAGCACGGCTAAGCGCCATCTAGCCTCCTAAGTAAAGATCAAAGAAGTATATACTTCTAAAATTATTTTCGCGTACTTCGTATTTTAGCGTTGCTGCCCGTGCGTCGACCCATGCTTGGTAACTAAGGTGATTCATGATCTAAAATCATGCTTCAAGTATACTTTGCAAACTGTTTTACGAAAGTGTCAAATTAGTATACTTTTGGTGCATTACACTGTCAAGGGTATCTTGCTACAAAAAACGTCAAACGGAAACTCAAAAGCGAGACGACAATGAGTTGCGACCTCCAAAACTTCGGTAAATACTGCGCGTCCCAAATAACGAACAGGCTCTTTAAATCGACCGCAAAAATCGGTCTCTTAACTTATCGCGTTCCGATTTTGTACAGCGTTGGCAACAGGTGGTGCAAGCTTTCTATAAAATTCGCTAAGAGCGAACTTACCCGAGGAAAAAAAAAAAAAAAAAAAAAGGGCTTAACTCCTAGAAACGCAGCAAAGCCACCGGTCTTCAAACCATAGGGCGCCCTATGGTTTGAAGACCGGTGGCTTCGCTGCGTTTTCATAGGAGTAGGAGTTAAGCCTTTTTCTTTTTTCCTCAGGTAAGTTCGCTCTTTGCGAATTTTATAGAAAACATGCACCACCTGTTGCCAACGCTGTACAAAATTGGAACGCGATAAGTTAAGAGACCGATTTTCGCGGTATATTTAAAGAGCCTGGCCGCTATTTGGGACACGGGGTAGATCCCTTTGAAAACTCTATCAAGCATCACTGGCGCTCCCCGTTTCTCGGGCAGGGCAGCCCCTGATTAGATCTTTGTCATTGCCGAACGCATTCGCTCTCGATACGAACTGGGCGGAGTTTACTCCGAACGCCGAAGCAGCCCTCGTGTCTAATGCATTCCTATAGAGGATGTTCCCAAACAATGGCGGACTCGAATAACGGTCCAATTCAGTAAAAGTACGGTTCAGGAGGTTCTGCTGTGAAGAGACAAGGAAGCATTTTTTTGTGGCAACCTGATATGACCCTTTCTCACCCGATTGCGCGGTCTGTAAAAAATAAAACTGAGAAACTCGTTTCCTTTTTTTTTTTTGAAAAAATAACGCGTACCATTCGAGATAATAATGCTTATTTCAAACATGGTATCAGCAAGACGATCATGTGCACAACCTTAAAAGCTATCACATACAAAAATGTCATGGTCGGCTATAGAAAATGTTTTGTACGGTCGCCTTGAGCTATTTGGCCCAATTAGCTCAAGAAGTTTCTATGGCTGTCATTAGCATTTTTTTTATGGTCGTCTTTATAGGCCTCCTTAGCTTTGTCTATGGCCCTATCACTGTCCAGTCATAGCGCTTTTTTGGTTTTTCTAATGGCTGGCTCTCTGTAGCCAGCATGGTATAGCTGCCTATGGCTTTTCCTTTGGTGTCTTTAGCCATTTATAAGGTCAGCTAAAGAAGGCTGTATGGGTTTTCCTATGACTCTCTTTAGCCAGCACACTCTAAAAACATTTATTTTCAAGTTACTCCGACTTTTGAACGCTACATGGTAGATACACAGCGTTCCAGGCTCCATAGTTTGGGTACCGCCGAGACGTTTCTCTGTTTATTCATCACGTTTGCGTGCAGGATAACGCGCTATTGCGTAGCAGAGGGCTGCAACAACAGCGTGCTGAACTGCGAGGCGCCGACCCATGGGTTTCCAGACGATGAGAAATTCCGAAGCGTTTGGATCCCTCTCGCGTGTCCGACGTCTCTCGGGCGCCAGTGAAAACCGATCGCATGTAAAGTGACCATTTTCGTGATGAGGACTATGAAAGGCGACAAACTGTCCTCAGGTGTCTGGGTCTTCCAAGAATATTCGGTTGCTACCAGGGGTTGTGCCGACTACTTTTTTGTCTAAGAAAAGAAAACGAACCGCACAAAAAACGAAGCAACCTCGTAAGTGAGCACGCTAGTAATAAAACACCTAATACCGCATACCTCCAAGTTCGACAATCATTAATAAAAGCGGGGACTTTCTTGGTGACCTCGACCCCCTTCAGATTTTGTCGGGCGGACGGTTGGTCTGTCGGATGGTTCGTATCGGTTCTAGCCCGAGTCGCCTGTCCGTCACCATGTGTGAGATTGACTACTCGTCCTCGCTGGCATCTTCCGAGTCCCCCTAGCAGTCGAAATCCATATCCTCTCGAGTTCATAGATCATGGCGGAACGCATCGCGGACTACAGGGGCCGAAATGAATGTGTCGCGACGGTCGTCGTGCAGCAGTGCAGTCCTCCGCCGCTCCGAAACGCGAGATTGTAACACGCAAAAGCCACCGCGTGGCGGCGTTTATCATCACGCCAGCCTTTGGCTGTGCTGAGAGCCTGACGTCGGAATGGCGACGGGATTCCCATGACGCGTCGCACGCCTCGATGACCGATTTCGAAGCGCTCGCTAGAATCGGACACTTGAATTATAGCCATCCGCTCAAAATACGAACGTGCGATTGTCATTTACGGATATCATCGGTCATATTTCACCCATTTCGGAAAGGTTTCCGTACATTTTGAGTTTCGTTTCTGTGCCAGTTTAGGAGCTGTCCAGACAGTACACGGTAAATTCTGTCATGAAAAAAACAAAACAAAAAACAACAACAACACAATTTTGTTTTTTTTTAAAAGACGTGAATGTTGCGGAGCGCGCGTCCGTTTTCGGTTTGAAAATTAACCACACAAACAGCGCGGCTTTTTCCTCATCTCTATCGCATTCGTCTCTTCCCCTTTCTTGTTTTCGGAGTATTGGGGACCGTCAGCAACAGCGCAGCCTTGACGACAGCCAGCAAAGGTTGAGAGTAGCTGCCTGGACACTCGTCATCAAAAATAAAAAAAAAACCTTTCCCTAAAAAAATAAAAACGTAAAAGAAAAATACAAAAGTGGATTAAAACTGGAGCAGGACCTCCACTTCTGTTGCAGATGCTGTGACTGCAGAAACCTTGTCCTGTTTGAACAACCCTGCGGTCGCAGAATTGAAAAACAAAACTAAATACCAATCGATGGCAGTTATCTGACAAGGACTAAAACTAAAACCGCAAGTGATCCACATGCAGGTGGATCACCTGCGTGTAAATGCCCGCAAAACATTTTTGTCTTTCGTTTTCTTTCGTTCTTAGTCACGTAGGTTCCTTATTTGGTATGGAAGACCGAAGAAATAATGAAGCATTACAACCTAGAATATCCGAGAAAATATCGGTTAGGCAAAACAAGAATGTGTGACTTTTACGAATTTTTTTAAAAAAAAACCTACCAGTGGCGCGGAGAGATGAAAACAATGTTTTAACGCACACCAGAAGGGACTACATTAAAGATGGCTGCGCCCTCGTTTGAAAGGTGTATTGTTATGAGTTTGCCCGAAAAAAGCACTTCTTTCTGCGTGTCACCTAATTGCATATCAACCGCTGACCATAATTCTTGCATACAATTACCGATTTTTAAGATGCTCGAGGATCAAATCTCTCGAACAATTAGAAAATGTGAACGGCATAAAAATTTGTCCGGTGCCCATAAAAAACCCGGCGAAGTTAGGGCACGGTGCAGCATCCAATCTTCCGTCATACTCCGCACCTAGCCTGCAAGATGAAGACACGTTTGAGTTGGTGCGCAGCTTTAACTATCTGCAATAAATCTGCCGACTATGAAAATTGTCCATCAAAAGTTTTGCTAGCTTCACACTGAATTCTGTCCCGTCACAAAAATAAGAGCAAATTTTTAAGTAATAAATTGCTTTTTCCCTTACCGATTTACTCAATTACTCTTGCGGTTATGTGAGCTTGCTATACTCGCTTTACTTTTAGCAACGAAACGCTCTGTTTTAGTAATTTGTACATCTCCGCATATAACGCACTCGAAGATCGAAAGTGTGTTGGTAGATGCCATAACAAATATAAACGAAGGTCGAGAACGAAACAAGACGACAGGAAACACCCTCTTTCTTTTCTTCGAGACTCACTGAGGAAGGCAAAGCAAGATACGTGTTCTGTTGTCTTGTTTTATACATGCTTGCAAAGCCCCTGGGCGCCTCCCTAAGGCGCACCAGCTTGCTCTACCAAGCCTAGAAAATAAAAGGAAAACATAAATGATTCCCTCTTAAGCCAAAACATTTCTGCAACTATCACCAGTCCATAGGGGTGATGGCCAGCACCATTTACGAAGGATCGGGCAAAATGGCAGTGGCATACACTGTGTCAGCGGGCAATCCAGAAATGCACCGGGTTGAGGGTGCGTCAGTTGCGCGCTGCAATTAGCGGCGAGATGTTTCGGTGGCGCCCTCGTTTGCTTACCTTTTGTGACGTCATTACCTTGTGAACAACAAGTTCGATGGTGTTTGTAATGAGCATGGTGAAAGCCTGAAATCATAGCGCTCTCAAAGAAACACTGCACACACTGTCAAAATTGAAGTTCTTCCAGTCCTCTTATTTGCGTCGCTGAGAAATCCTTTGCTAACGTCATAGTCATCATTCGGTCAATTGTGGTGGGCCGACCACAGCGATACCGCAACGAAAGCTAGAAGCGCGAGCTATCATAGCGTTGACAGCTGCCTTTAATGCACGAGAGCTTGTGCCGCCAAGATGTGCCCTAAAGCAAAGAGCTCGAGCTTGTTGCCTTTCCTGCGGTACATCATAATAGCGGCGAGAAGTTTTGGTGGCGCCCTGCTGTGGTTCCCCCTTGTGACGTCATTACCTTGCAAACAACAAGTTCGATGGTGTTTGTTATTAGCATGGTGGAAGCTTGAAATCATTGCGCTCTCAAAGGAACACTGCCAACACCGTCAAAATTAAAGTTCTTTCATTCCTCTTATTTCCGTCGATGATAAATCCCCTTTCCGACGTCATAGTCAGCGTTCGGCCAATCGTGGAAGGCCGACCACAGCGACGCTTTCGGTCGCGCACGGGGCTAATAGTTATGCGAAAAGTGCCTATATCATAGCCTCATGTACATTGAGTTATTCTCCTGTACACTGATAATGCCTGCCCAATTGCCGGTTGCCTGCTATCACCACAAGGGCGCGCGCCGCTTTCCCCCACAATAGAGTTCCTTTATAGACAATTGCAAGCATGGCGCGTCACTGGTGCCCCATGCGTGCAAGCATGTGCAGCGTGCGCGTGAACGTAGCATTGGGAAGCTTGTAAACGCACGCACTTGACCGCACGAGCAAAGAAATGGCGGCGGCCAGAATGCCCGCTTGCAATCGTCTATAGACCTTTCCAATGTTTACAAAATCACAGTCCAGCGTGCGATCTTCACAGCCCAGCACGTGCGTGTTCGTCGCTTCGGAAAGCGAGCAAAGAACGCGCCATACGCACGAACACTCAAAATGACACCGGCCACACGTTCTTTTTTAGAATGGTCTATAGGCTCTCTACGGGAGCCTATACAGGAACTCTACCCCACAAGGTATATAAATCGTGAACGACATGATTATGCCTCTCTCGTGCGTTCTTGCATCCTGGGTGCTGTTTTGGGCATTCGGCACGGTGGCTGTGAATCAAACTTAGGATATCGTTTTTTTTTTATGAAGCTTGTTGCCACATTTTAGATAGACTTGCAAAATAAGGTGCCGGGGTTGTCAATTTCCGAGACTCCAAGCAAGTTTCGGGACCATAAAAAGTAACTGAAACCCGTTTTGAAAAAAAAAAAGAAGAAAAAGAAGAAAAGACCGCGTATTAACTATTCTGCTACTAAACATATTGTATGTTTATACAACCGGAAGCTTGTCAGCCCCAATGGGCGTCTGGTGTCTCATCTGTAGATGAGAAATCTAGCCAGTGCAGTAGAACCACTAGCCTGGGGTCGTTAACGCGCATCATGCAGTAGTGACACACGACAGCACGTCGGTACGTATACTCAAGAGTATGCAGTAGGCACGTTTTTGTGACGGACATTGAAGGGAAGTTGAAGGGGTTCTTTATTTAATTAAAAACACTTAAATCGTCTTCACTTGGCCTCCAGGATCCCGAATATCGAGATTATTTTTTTTTTTTTAATTTGCTGCATCGAGGCTGCAGAAAATAATTTTTAAATCACCGCTGAAGCTCCTCCTGCCCGGAGTGGTTCTAGAGGGTGTAGTGGAAAGAGCGGCGCCCGCTTACAATGGGTCGCATGTATCGGCACTCCGTTCTTCGACATTGTTGTGGGCGCCGCCATATTGGGGCTTGTGCAGGGCAGACGCAACTGCAGATCGTCATGATTCAAAAGTGCGACTTCCTCAGCATTCGATTCGGTGTTAGGAAGCTCATGTAATATTGCTTTTCTTTGTCGCGGACTGTTTAAACGTTTGTGGAGGACGAAAAAAAGCGTTTCCTGTGATTTCAGATAAAGCTTCAGATGACTGGCAACCATGATTTTAAGCCACAATATGGCCAAGTGTCGTTACTCTGAAGCGTAGCTTATTTAGTGGCACTAGGTCGCATGAAGACGGTCAACGTAGATGCCGCGAGTGGCGCTGGAGTTCCGTGCCCTAGGAGAATTTGTGACAGATGGAAGATGTGCGATGAGCGAAGAAGACGACGAAGCTGAGGCGGTACGCTTCTCCCGAACTTAGCACCGTAGCACTTTTGTTTGCGGTGTAGTGGAAGGGAGTCTTCCCCGTTCCGTTGCCGTCTCGGTCATAAATGCAAGAAAAAAGACTGACACACACAATGCTTCGCGCCGGGATACAAGTCGGGCTACCCGGTCAACAAGGGCTGTCACCTGCAGCGATCGTAAGCCGTCGCTGTTTCGTGCGCCAAAGGAGGAGCCGCGCAGACTACAGTGGGGAAAAAATCTTAATCGAGAAGATATACGCCTCACCGAGACATCAGCGGTGTGCGAGAGACATTTTGAACCGCGCCTTATCCTTCGGGACTATGTGCACATCGTCAATAGCGAAGAGGTTAGGATTCTATGCCGCAATATATTATGACTATTTTGTAGTCTTTTTGCGTACTATGTTGCTGGATATCTCTCATGTGCTTCCTGTGTATGTCGATGAAGTGCACTACCACTTTTGAGAAGTCATAAAGCAGTGAGTCGAGAATAAATGTTTTTTTTTTCATATTAGGGGTTGTTGAAGTTTGTGTTCATATCGTATTTTAATGCTTCATGTACGCCCAATCGAGGTTTCGTCTTTTCCCACGTTTAGTTACATTTTCGGGGAAAACGAACGCGATATCCAGATTCACGGGATAAAAATACCCTAGAATGCACCTGCAACTCGTTTTTTTCAAGAACATCTTACGCTTCTCTATAAGGAAGGCTGGCCGAGACAGACCTTTTTAATGGCTTTTCGAGTGAAGCCTCAGCAAGATGCTAAGGCTTCACTCAAAGCACAGCTTGGTTCGGGCCTCCCTGTCGCCAAGGCTGGGTCAACCTATGTACCTTTCCACGGCCTTTTTTGGTGCTACTTGACTGGATGATCTGTCCATCTCTCTTTCGCGCACCTCGAGATAGTGACGGGTGCCTGAACGCGGGCACAGCACGTCAGTACGAAACGTGAGCCCCGGCACAGCTAACACCTTCCACACGGCTTAGGGGACCTTGTAGCGGTGGCAACCCCAGAGGAACCCTGCCGTTGCGATTCCTGTTTACTTTCTGACCTTGGCCCTGGTCCTTGGCCTCAGTAATAAAACTTTCAGTGTTCGCTGCTTCGACATTGTGAAATTTTACTAGCTCGGTCATCTAACTATAATTCGTGTTGGGTTATACCTACCATACATTACATATATTCACTATTGGAAACTACATATGTTTCAGCTCAACCGCTTTGAAATATGAGTTCTGAAGGTATTGGAATCACGTACGTTGAGGTACGTAATAGTAGTGCGCAGCGGACAGGCATTGTCCTCATTTTAGGAGGAGGTGGTGCTCCTGGCGGTGATTTATGAAGCAGGCGCAACGGCGGCAAAGCACGCACGAGGAAGTCGTAACATAGGTAGGCATCGTCGTTATAAAGGAGGCTATGCCTTTACACGGTCAAAGCTGATTTTTTTTTTTTTTTTGCATTCTTGCCTCTCTCATCTTACTCTCGGCTTCTCTTACATCATTTTCCGCAGAGGTTGTCAGCTCTAACCAAGCACTTACCTGTTGGTACTTAAATTTTAGCTTTCGGGTTTAGTTTGTCCATTTAGTGTTCACACTTATAATACATAAATCCTTATATACCCTTCTCGTCCACCATCCCAATGCTAAGGTATGTCCATGGTTGTCAGGCTGGTTCCCCAACAAACCGTTTTCCGCCCACATCACCCAGATCACAATTTGAAACGTGACTCATTGCCTCGTTTAATGTCAATCGCTTAAAGTACTTGATTCATTTTAATGCGACATTAAATGATATCGAGAAAGCTGACATTTAAACACCCACGCACTAGTGATGTCGCTGAGAAGGCTAGTTCACTGAAAAAGATAGTGAAAACGAAAGCAAAAAGAAAAATCTGACAGGAAAGAATGCAAAAAAGAATCAACGTCATCGATGTGCGATGTACAGGTTACAAAATAGGACATAAGAAAGGAACAGGTGTTTGATAATTCATGGGGATTGTTAAGAATGGAAACCTTCGGCAACCTTTTCCGAGTTTCAACGCTGCGGAAACGAGTCCCGAAACGAGTCCCGACGTGTTCTGGACTGTCGCCCACCTGTCGATGCCTGCCCAAAACGAGTCTCAACGCGTCCGTGACGTCAACGGGACGTGTGTGTGTGTGCGTGTGGGTTCGTGCGCTCCGGAAGGGGAGAGAGGCCTGGCCTAACTGCGGAGAACCATGGCTACGACGCACTTCTGGCTACGACGCGGCGGGCTTTGCTGCAACGCACTTGGCGGTCGCACCTGCTGCCCTGGCGGAGAGTGAGGGAGAAAACGGACCCCTATATAAGGCGGGGCGTGAGGCTGCTCAGTTGTTCTCTTGGATTTGACGACTGTATCGCTACCATGTAATTAAACCGTTCGTTACGTTACCAATTCTCCCACCTCCACTGGACCCCTGGGTTCTTCACTTCGGGGAATGGTCGTCGTCACGAGCCAGGAAGCCTCCGGACGTGCGGCATAAACCCCGCCTCGAACAACTGGTTGGCAGCGGTTGGGATCGGACCATGCGACATCGTGCTACATCTGTGGGTGAGCGTTTGGACTTTGCTTTGAGATTCGCCAGGCTTCAGATTATGGGTAATTAATTTTGAACTGCTGGGAATCCTTAGTGTTTGACTCGTGCGCTAGGTTTTTGGTACAACCTCGCGACAAGTTTTAGAACAAAGCCAAAGCTAAAGAGCAGCGATCATGGATCTAATGAGGTTACTGAGAACAGATTTATTCTGTTTATGTGAAGAATTGGGTGTGGAGGTGGAGCAAAAGATGAAGAAATCTGAGATCAGTAAAGCGATTTCAGAGAGCGCGGAAGCAGAGGAAATTAAAATTGCGTGGGAACTGCTTCAGAACGCTAAGAGTGAAGCTGCAGCAAGAGAGGAACGAGAACAGGCTGCAGCGAAAGAGGAACAGGCTGCAGCGAAAGAGGAACAGGCTGCAGCGAAAGAGGAACGAGAGCAAGCTGCAGCTAGAGAGGAACGAGCACAGACTGCAGCGAAAGAGGAACGAGAACAGGAGCGGGCTGCGGCGACAGAGGAGCGAGCGCTGAAAAGGCTAGAGCTCGAAATTGAACAACAGCGATTAAACTCTCAGAACAGTAGAGTTGGGGCTCCGGTACGAGCGAGTGAGACCGAGTCGTATCAAATGAAGAAGCTCATGCAGCCGTTTAAAGTTGGGGAAGACGTGGGCCTATTCTTAGTTAACTTTGAGAGGACATGTGAGAAGTTGAGCTTCGCCCCAGAAACGTGGCCGCAACGGCTTTTGACTCTGTTGCCCTGTGAGGCTGCAGAGGTTGTCGCGCGCCTTAGTGCTGGAGACGCGGACGACTACGACAAGGTGAAGTCCAGCCTTTTGAAGCGGTACCGCCTTTCTGCCGAGGCGTTCCGTCAAAGGTTTAGAAACGCATCCAAAAAGAGCAGCGAGGGCTACTCGGAATTCGCGTACGGGCTTAAAACCAACCTGATAGAATGGTTGAAGAGCGAGGAAGTGTACGAAAGCCGAGACAAGGTAGTCGAGTGTGTGTGCCTCGAACAGTTCTTTCGTAGCATTCCGCAGTCAGTCAAGCTCTGGGTGCAGGACAGGGTGGGAGTCGACTCTGTCGAAAGGGCCGCTGAGCTAGCCGAAGAGTACGCAACGCGTAGAAAGCTGAGCGGAGAGGAAAGCGAATCCGGCCGAAGCGATCAGCGCAAGACCTTCCGACAGGGAACTGACTCGCGAGAAAACGGGCCCGAGAAGCCCGAAGCAGGACAAAAGGTCCCAGACAAGAGCGCAGAACACTCGAACGGAGACGAGGCGCGGAAAAGCCCAACAGGGCAGTTCGAGGCAAGGAAGCCGTTCCCTGTGCTACAACTGTCAGGAGCCGGGACACACAGCGGCCAGATGTAAGAAACCGCGGGTTGTGTTCTCGTACGTGAACGGTAGTGACAAGGACCTGAAGCTTCTTCGTCCCTATCTTCACGAGCTCCAGGTAAACGGAAAGCCGTGCAGGGTGCTTCGGGACAGTGCAGCGACGATGGACGTTGTTCATCCGTCGTATGTAACGCCATCCGATTTTACTGGAAAGGTAGTTTGGATCAAGCAGCTGCTCGAAAAGCACAGTGTCTGTCTGCCTATGGCGACAGTAAGGATAACTGGCCCGTTCGGAGAGCTAGTGACAGAGGCGGCTGTCTCGCAAACAGTCCCGTTGGAGTATCCTTATTTGTTTTCTAACCGGTCAGATTTCCTGCTGCGCGAAAGGGGTCAACAACTGGGAGAAGGGCTAGTTCAGTCGTGTACGAGGTCCAAATCGCGTCAGGTCGCCCCTTTGTTGACGAGTGATCCAGAGCCAGAGGCAGCTGACGGGGAGCAAGCACTCCCAGAGTTGGAGGCAGAAAACCGGGATGAGAGGGACCAGGTTGTAGAACAGCCTGATCTCGTAGCACTAGAAGCGTACGCCGTCCCAACGCGCCGGCGGAAAAGGCGGAGGAAGAGGGATCAGTGAAAGATCTCTCGTAGCTCCGGCGTCGCGTAACTTTGGTCCTCTGCTACGAGTAGACAGAGTGTCTTTGACAGTCGAGCAGAAGAGCGACCCTAGTGTGTCAGGGTTTCGCGGTACAGCTCAGGAGATTGCTAGGACCAATGTGACGGGGCATGAAAAAGGCGGATTGTTTTATCGGCGCTATAAGGACCGCATTTTCACGTCTAGAAATCACGTGAAAATCGATCACTATGACTTCAGCGTAAGAAAAAGAAAAGGCAAATTTAACGGCAATGCCGATGGGTTGAGCAGATTTTTCTGACATCACGAAAAATAGTAGGGATGATCTCAGAGGTCTTCGTCATCCACGGGAATGAGGATCTAAGTGGGGGCACTTCGTTGAAACCCCAAAAGGACCTCACAAATTGCGAAGAGTTTTTGTCTTTGTATTTTGTTCATAGTGACCTCGTTGGAAAAATGAGTTTTTTTTGGCGACAGGGGGTCTCGATACCCGGAATTGTACCAAATTTTGGTAATCCGTAATCCAGTCTGGCGGGTCTTTGGCGAATTCCGAGCGTTTGACTGCGGTGTGGCGTGGTGTTGTGGGGGACGTTTCCGCTGATGCCTCCGTTGTGAGAGGTTTGGGAGTTTGTTTGGTGCTTGCAGCGTCTTCTCAAGGCCTACTCCAAGCCCACCTCTTCAGGCCAGCGATTGTACCACCGGCCATTCGAGGTTTCCCTGGCCCCGGAGGGGCTGTTAAGAATGGAACCTTCGGCAACCTTTTCCGAGTTTCAACGCTGCGGAAACGAGTCCCGAAACGAGTCCCGACGTGTTCTGGACTGTCGCCCACCTGTCGATGCCTGCCCAAAACGAGTCTCAACGCGTCCGTGACGTCAACGGGACGTGTGTGTGTGTGCGTGTGGGTTCGTGCGCTCCGGAAGGGGAGAGAGGCCTGGCCTAACTGCGGAGAACCATGGCTACGACGCACTTCTGGCTACGACGCGGCGGGCTTTGCTGCAACGCACTTGGCGGTCGCACCTGCTGCCCTGGCGGAGAGTGAGGGAGAAAACGGACCCCTATATAAGGCGGGGCGTGAGGCTGCTCAGTTGTTCTCTCGGATTTGACGACTGTATCGCTACCATGTAATTAAACCGTTCGTTACGTTACCAATTCTCCCACCTCCACTGGACCCCTGGGTTCTTCACTTCGGGGAATGGTCGTCGTCACGAGCCAGGAAGCCTCCGGACGTGCGGCATAAACCCCGCCTCGAACAACTGGTTGGCAGCGGTTGGGATCGGACCATGCGACATCGTGCTACATCTGTGGGTGAGCGTTTGGACTTTGCTTTGAGATTCGCCAGGCTTCAGATTATGGGTAATTAATTTTGAACTGCTGGGAATCCTTAGTGTTTGACTCGTGCGCTAGGTTTTTGGTACAACCTCGCGACAAGTTTTAGAACAAAGCCAAAGCTAAAGAGCAGCGATCATGGATCTAATGAGGTTACTGAGAACAGATTTATTCTGTTTATGTGAAGAATTGGGTGTGGAGGTGGAGCAAAAGATGAAGAAATCTGAGATCAGTAAAGCGATTTCAGAGAGCGCGGAAGCAGAGGAAATTAAAATTGCGTGGGAACTGCTTCAGAACGCTAAGAGTGAAGCTGCAGCAAGAGAGGAACGAGAACAGGCTGCAGCGAAAGAGGAACAGGCTGCAGCGAAAGAGGAACAGGCTGCAGCGAAAGAGGAACGAGAGCAAGCTGCAGCTAGAGAGGAACGAGCACAGACTGCAGCGAAAGAGGAACGAGAACAGGAGCGGGCTGCGGCGACAGAGGAGCGAGCGCTGAAAAGGCTAGAGCTCGAAATTGAACAACAGCGATTAAACTCTCAGAACAGTAGAGTTGGGGCTCCGGTACGAGCGAGTGAGACCGAGTCGTATCAAATGAAGAAGCTCATGCAGCCGTTTAAAGTTGGGGAAGACGTGGGCCTATTCTTAGTTAACTTTGAGAGGACATGTGAGAAGTTGAGCTTCGCCCCAGAAACGTGGCCGCAACGGCTTTTGACTCTGTTGCCCTGTGAGGCTGCAGAGGTTGTCGCGCGCCTTAGTGCAGGAGACGCGGACGACTACGACAAGGTGAAGTCCAGCCTTTTGAAGCGGTACCGCCTTTCTGCCGAGGCGTTCCGTCAAAGGTTTAGAAACGCATCCAAAAAGAGCAGCGAGGGCTACTCGGAATTCACGTACGGGCTTAAAACCAACCTGATAGAATGGTTGAAGAGCGAGGAAGTGTACGAAAGCCGAGACAAGGTAGTCGAGTGTGTGTGCCTCGAACAGTTCTTTCGTAGCATTCCGCAGTCAGTCAAGCTCTGGGTGCAGGACAGGGTGGGAGTCGACTCTGTCGAAAGGGCCGCTGAGCTAGCCGAAGAGTACGCAACGCGTAGAAAGCTGAGCGGAGAGGAAAGAGAATCCGGCCGAAGCGATCAGCGCAAGACCTTCCGACAGGGAAATGACTCGCGAGAAAACGGGCCCGAAAAGCCCGAAGCAGGACAAAAGGTCCCAGACAAGAGCGCAGAACACTTGAACGGAGACGAGGCGCGGAAAAGCCCAACAGGGCAGTTCGAGGCAAGGAAGCCGTCCCTGTGCTACAACTGTCAGGAGCCGGGACACACAGCGGCCAGATGAAAGAAACCGCGGGTTGTGTTCTCGTACGTGAACGGTAGTGACAAGGACCTGAAGCTTCTTCGTCCCTATCTTCACGAGCTCCAGGTAAACGGAAAGCCGTGCAGGGTGCTTCGGGACAGTGCAGCGACGATGGAC